>CAHIKZ030000568.1:1340000-1360000 GCA_903632075.3 Acanthosepion pharaonis
CGTTACTATCTCAAAAACCTGTTACAATCTAAAAATATTTTCTGGCTTTAAATAACCCGCAAAAGGTTGGTAAGCCGTAAAAAACAAATTAGTCAATCAATAAAAAATCTTTCCTTTGAAATGTCTTGTATGCTAAATTCTCATCTTCTTTATGTGTCCCAGAAATTTCAGCTGTCTTTTTCTGAGTGTAAGAATAAGTTTTGTATGGTCCCGATGAGCCCGAAATGCGATTCAAAAGTCGGGGACACTAAAATCAAGCATGTGCGGAAGTTTAAATATCTGGGAAGTGTTTTAAAGGAGGACGGTAGGTGCGACGGTGAGATCCGAAGACGGATTGGAATCGCCAAGGACGCATTCGAAAAGTTGGACAGAGTTCTGCGAGACAGAAGGATTTCTTTGGTGACAAAGAAACGACTACTGAGCTGCTACGTGACATTTGTCCTCCTTTACGGCAGCGAGTGTTGGGCGGTCTCCTCAAAGATGAAGAACAGACTCGAGGCGACGGAGATGTAGTTCTACAGAAGGATGCTAAGGATATCATGGAACGAGTGTGTGAGCAACGGTGAGGTCATGGAAAGGATGCAAACAAGAAGGAAGCTTATACTTAACATAAAGAGGAGGTAGATGAAATTTCTAGGACACGTAATGAGAAAGGAGGGCCTGGAGAATCTGATACTCACAGGTCGAATAGAGGGAAAACAAGACAAGGGAAAGCAACGCATGACATACCTGGAGGGCTTAAGCAATTGGATGGCAGAACGTGGTCTGGGCGGGGGGGGGTTGGCAGAGGCACGAAATTTATTGAGAGCCACAAGAGGAAGATAGTGGGAAGTGGAGAGCCATGATCGCCTACGTCCTGAAAGGACACCGCACATAAAGGTTAAGAAAGTTGTTCCTATTCTCCTCAAGACTTCCGCGTTACTCAGATGTTCTACCCATGTTATTCTTAGTGCCCGTAGACAAATCTACTTTCTTTGGTAGTTTCTTCATTGTTTCCATCCCATAATTTTTCTCTATTGTTCTACCTTTTTTTTACTTTCCTGTCTTTTTCTACCATTTTTCCCTTTCTTCGTTTTATAACCAGTTACTTTCCACCCTTTTTTTATTTCGCCTCTAAATACTTTCATTTCTTTTAGCATTTCGTCTCATCCACACTCTCCCGCACCCGGCTAAGCACTGATAGTTTTATTTGCCCTGTTTTGCCCTCTGTACTATTTGCTTAACGTCTGCTTACAGGGTAAGAAGATTTCCTCTTTGTTTTCATGTAATCTTTGTATCAAAATGGCTGCTGGACGATAATAGTTAAACAGCGACCGGCAGGCAGGTCGGTTTTCGCCCAGATCAGATAGATGCCTTGAAAAGGAGTTGGAAGGCTGTAGAAAGAAAGAAATTGAATAGGGGAAGGAAATTGGAGACGGCGAAAAAGAAAGCAAAGATAAGAGAATAGACAGAAAATTAAAAGGAATAGACGAACGCAGGATTACAGGGGAAAATGAACGAAGGAAAACAGAAGGAAAGAAAAAGGGAAGGAAAGAAGGATAAATGAAAAAAAAAAACAAGGAAGAAACATAGCAAAGAAGAATAAGAAGAAAAAATTGAGAAAGAAAATGGAAGAAAAAGTGGGCAATATACAAAAGAAAAAAAAACTGAAGAAAAGTTCATGAAAACCGGTTTGATGGTAACAAAATGATCAAATTCGTTTTGGCACCTACTCGAATTAATTTCAAAGATCAAAGTGACTAAGAGTCCATGAACTTATACTCACATATATACACATGTGGAGTAATGGAGAGCGGCTTTGATTGAGGAATCGGAGAGCCGAGTTCGAATTCCAGTCGAATCCATTACATTCACTTACGTGCTAATAAATACCCTTGGGAAAGGTATGAATCCTCTTCTCCCCACCAGCTATGGGTAAATAGCAGGACAGACAGAGTTTTATAGTCTTGGATGGCAACTGGACTACCACAGAAAGAAATGGCAACCTACTGCGGGAAAAATACATGATCGCCTAAGCATGTATCATGCATGGCACATAACTGACTAACATTCACTCACACATTCGTACAGTTGTTTTTAGAGCGTAGCTCAGTTGTAAACCGCATTCATTCTAGCGAACCATTTCTCATTTCCTTCGTATTCCATTAGTGAGAAGCTCCACTCGAACAGCTTCTTCCCATGAACCGCTACACCTTGAAAGCAACTCCCAATACGATGCTTCCCTGACCACCACAGTTTTAACCTATTCAAGTCTCCATTGTAAGAGTTATCTTTTCCACATATGCTCATAAACTCCTGTCTTAATATTTTCGCTCCCACTCTTTTCGCTTTATTCATATCTATCTATCTATCTATCTATCTATCTATCTATCTATCTATTTAGCTATCTATGTGAGTGTGTGTGTATATATATATATATATATATATATATATATATATATGTGTGTGTGTATAAATATATCCATATATCTATTCATATATATATATATATATGTGTGTGTGTGTATAAATATATCCATATCTATCTATTCACATATATATATGTATATATATGTGTGTGTGTGTTTTATATCCATATCTATCTCTATTCAGATATATATATATATATTCATATCTATCTATCTATCTATCTATCTCTATTCAGATATATATATATATTCATATCTATCTATCTATCTATCTATCTATCTATCTATCTATCTATGTCATCATGTATAGGATTGGTGTATATGGAATAAATTCCAATCACCCAAAAATACTATTCTTAAAAGAGTGTTCAATACAGAGTAGAGCAAATATAATTATTTATTCGAAAATTATAGCATAAATATGTTATAAAATCACTACAAAAATAGCCATTTTGTTTCAATACTTCTGGAATCTATCTATATACATATCTGTCTATCTATCTCTATTCATATATATATATATATATATATATATACACACATGCATACATACATACATTATATATATATATATATATATATATATATATATATATATATATATATATACACATATATATGTGTGAAAAGTGTATATAAATATAAATAAATATATATATGTATAATTATTTATATATTATATGCATGGTACTTATTAGAAAAGAGTTTGTCTGACGATCGCTAAAGCGTGAAACCCAGGATCACAAACTCACATCTATCCAACCATATATATATATATATATATATATATATATATATATATATATATATATATGTGTGTGTGTGTGTCTGTCTGTCTATCTATCTATCTTCATATATATATATATATATATATATATATATATATATATATATATATATATATGTATATGTCTCTACCCATATCTATCTATCTATCGTTAAATTTCTCAGAATAATAACAATTTGAATAAAAAGAAGACAACTGGAAAATTTATTTCTTATATTTTCCAATTGTTTTCTTTTTATCCAAATTATCTGATCATCAGAACTTTTCTGAGAATTTTAACAATATGTCGACATGGAAAAATAAAACAAATTCTTAGTAAAAAATGAAAAGTTACAAACATCAAGGAGGCTTACACAGGGGCGTTAACCTTTATATTTTAAATTTAATATAACTAAACAATATTTCGCTTTTAAACTTGCTTTGATAAAGTCGGATTGAAGAAACGCGTCGGCAATGACAAACATATATTTTCCAATTTTCTTCTTTTTAATCTATCTATCTATCTATCTATCTATCTATCTATCTATCCTTATAAACAGCGACTCTTACCTCTTACTCTTTCTGCACACACAATAACTTCTTCCAGTAACCCTCTACCTCGAGTGGCTCTTGAGTCTTTTATAGTGAACATTTAGTAAAAACATAATTCTTACTTATTTAAGGAGTCAAAAATTACTCGCCAGCAGTTAGTCTTTCAGACAATGACTAAGGAATATATCAAGTTTTTTTTTTTTTTTTTTCAGGTGCGTAACTAATAGTTTTAGAATGATCGTCATCATTCAGAGACATAGACAAAATTGCATGCATGAAGTTAAGGAGCAATAATATATAAAAATATTCAGTAAAAGAAAACAGTTTTTTTTGTTTCTTTTTTTTAAAGTATCGAACATCGTCGATTACTCAGATCAATATAGAACAGTTTTATCGAGAGTTTAAAAATAAAAAAAAACTCCATCTATTGCTATTAATGTTGATATCGCAAAACGTCTTGGAATAATTCTGAAAACAGATTCGATATCAATGTACTTAATTTGTTCTAGTACAAAATCATTTACTTAGGTAGCAGGCAAAAATTATTTTTTTTTGTTGCTGCCCATTGTAACTAACATAAGACATAGACACTCCAATCATGTGCATGCACATAATACAAAATTTTGACATACTAACGCAATTCTGAATCAGTCAGTTAAGTGCCATGCGTGATACACGCTTAGGCGGTCATATATCTTTCGGTACATTTCTGACGAGGCAGATTTATTTCCCGCAGTAGGTTGACATTTCTTTCTGCGGTAGACCAGTTGCCATCCAGGGCTATAGAACCTAGTCTGCCCTGCTATTTACCCATAGCTGGGGGAGAAGAAGAGGATTCATACCTTGCCCCAAGGGTATTAGCACGTAAGTGAATGTAATGAATTCGAGTGGAATTCGAACTCTGCTCTCCGATTCCTCAACCTGAGCCGCTATCCATTACTCCACCGTGTCTCCTTTATTCCGAATACTGATTCGGAATCAGCGTACTCGATTTAGTCAGAAATATACGCTTTTATCCCCATACTCTTTTACCTCAGTATCAAAATCTTTTGTTGACTGATGTAATTAATTAGATTTCAGTCAGTTAAGTGCCATATCTGATACATACTTGGGCGATCATGTCTCTTTCGTGTCATGACTGAGTAAACAGAAGATTTTCCCGTGGTAGGTTGACATTTCATTCTGCGGTAGACTGGTTACCAACCAAGACACTAGGACCCAGTCTGTCTTGTTATTCAATCCATAACTGAGAGAAGAGATTGATTCAAGGGTATTTGCATATAAGTGAATGTAACGAACCTGGCTCAACTATATCCATTACATCACAAGGCACTCAGAGCCAAATTGTAGAAAATAGAATTTGGAAGATTGTAATACACAAATCTGCAAAGTAAGGAGGGCCGGGCTAACAGAGCCTAAAAGCGGCATTTTTAATCTTGGCTTTTATCTCCGCTTGAATTTGAACCATTAACCCCTATTACGCGTGCTTGTTGGGGTTTGGCGGATAATAGGCAACAATCCCAGCCATAACGCAGGCCCGCTGTCTTGATTTTATCCCATTTTTAGAACTCCCCCGCTGTCCAAAATTACTTAGTAGGCAAAACTCGAAAGCCATTCACAGTGAATGAGTTTGTTTCTATGTAGTTCATAAAAGACAGCGTGAACGAGATGCTGAGAAGAAATTAGGCAAATTGACCATAACTTATTACTTATCTTAATAAATAATTTTCTCTGTTTACTTTAAAGTATTCCACTTGACAGCTGTTTGCATGCTGAGTAACAAAACATACTACTCACAAAGAGTAGCGGTAAAAGTCCGTACTACCTTCCGTTTGCGCGCTCATTGGTCAGATATCCTGAACTTTGTATGCATATCTTCAGTTGGATTTTTATAATACTTTTGCTAAGTCGAAACGAAGCAAAGGGCGTAGCTTTTTAAGTGGAGTGCACATGCTACACTTTGATCGTAATTAAAGAAAACTTAAAGGTGTCGCCAGGGATGAAACACCTTAAACACAACTGAACTGTACTCAAATCCATTGTTCGATCTCCACAAACGTTCGGCAATAGTCAATGAATGTTAATGGGTCTCTTTTTTCCGCGTGACAGAATTATGTGACATATTTCTGCTTCGTACATACATTTATATCAAAGGTCTGCCGCTCAGATATCTGTAACCTGAGATAATATGGGTTACTTGTTTTGAAAACTCAAAACTCTGTCGTCATCTAACCAACATCTGCTTCGATAGTATAATAAAATAGCAGGCATTACATTCGAGGCTAGCCTGGTGTGTGTGTGCGTGTGTGTGTGTGAGAGTGTGTGTGTGTGTATGTGTGTGTGCATATCTGTGGATGCAAAACTTTCATATATATATATATATATATATATATATATATATATATATATATATGAGATAACGATATATATTTTATATATATCAAGAACAGTATTGGGGAAAAATATATGACAATAATTTAAAAGTTAAAGGAGGAATTTACTTTTTACGCTTGTAATAATTGTCACAAAAATACTTAGGAGAAACCTCAAGGAATCTAAATAAAAGATTATATGAACAGAAAAGGGACATTTTACCAAATAATACATCAAATGCGTTGGTTACCCACCGTAACGAGACTGACCACAAATTTTACATAAAAATGCTGCTCTGGTCAAACGAGAAAATAATTCACAACGACGAAAATGTCTAGAGAGTGCCTTGATCGCAAGGTCATCCACAGTAAATCTGCGTTCTGGTACTTGCAACATTTCACCACTCCTGGCAGAACTTCTATTATGACAGTGGGGGACATCTACTAACAAAAAGGATGGAAAAAATCTAAATGAAATCGGCTAGATTAAAAAGAAAAAAAAGTAATAAAATTCTCAGCATCTCTCGCTCGTGCGCATGTGTAGTCGCACCAAAATAACAAATTTAATCCGATGAAGTCCTAAAAACGAAACGCGGCACAAGAAAACTTTTTCCGCTTTGTCATACATTTTCACTATATGTCTCCGAAAAAAAATTATTTCGGTTGAGCTCTCGGAGAGAAAAGTGAATTTGTAAACAGTGACTATTACTGTTGCTGATGCAAGACTCTTCATTAAGACGGGTCGAGTTCTCCAGTAACTGGCGTGTTTATCTAAAAATAAATACGTCTAAATTCACCTTCATCCCTGCTGTGCGCCAATGGCTTAGGGGTAGAGTCTTCGACTGATACCAAATTCCAGTTTGGGGATGTCTAACCACACTGATGAACTGTAAAACAGCGAAACAGTCTGTGGATGATATATATATATATATATATATATATATATATATATATATATATATATATAATGAGATTAGCCGTTTGTTTATAAGAATACATCTGGCATCCACTGATCAAACTTTGTTACTCTCGGTTGAAATTTATAAGATCAAAACTCGGTACTTGTGGCTTATGTGTTGTCACTTTTTAATTTACGTTTTGGTGATCTTTTATAAAGTTAGATGTGACATTTAAAATATTTTGTTCTTTATTAGACTTTTAAATGAATCTTTGGGATACTATATTTTTACATATGTCTTTGGGAAAAAGTTGGAAAACTAATTTAAAAAGTGGCGACAGATAACACGCAAAGTACTAAAATCTTTCATTTAAAACAGATTCTCAGGAAAATAAGTTTCTCTCTTATCGCTCTTTCAACTTTGAAGTAACATGGCACGTCAACATCTTTATTATCTTTATTAAATCATTATTTTCGCTTCTAGTTACAAGTGCTATCCATTTTAGTTGTCACTGCCGTTGGATGTCTGAAAATAATTTGTTTCCTGTTATTTGGTAAAGTTCTTTCTTTCTGATTCTGTAGCGCCAGTCTATGGGGTCTGATTCTGATGAAAGACAGTCTTCTTTAAAATCTACAGGGTTTATTCGTTCGAAGCCATTTTCAATCATTGAACTGAGAAAACAGTTGTATATCCATGACTGTTTAGACAATTCTGAACGAGTTGAACATTATGCATGACAGCTCATCAAGACGAGGTTTTCATATGGTTATTTAAGAATATGATTCGAGTTTTCAGGTCAATTGTATGGTTTTGTGGCATCTTACTATGTTGGATATAAACGTATAGGTATAAGGAGAAACAAAAAGAGAGAAATAATACGATAAAGCAAAAAGGTAAACTTATAACCTGAGGAAGATGCAGACCCCATTAAAGAAATAATAAAAAGGCTTATAAAAAAAATGGATAAATCGAAGATAAACCTATATATATAATATATATATATATATATATATATATATATATATATATATATATATATATATATATATAATGTGGGTGGTAAATACCCGTTTTGGGGCAATTATGAATCGGTGCTGACGAACGTTATAAAAGGGAAAAAGAAGGAGTCGTGGGCAGCCCGTTTTTATTGACAATTGTCAGAGTGCTTTTGAATAGGCCAATCGTTTCTTGTTCGAGGAAAGGCCTAAAAGGCGACAACTGGGAAGGTCAGGTGGTCTGTCTAGATAATTTAGCCGTGTATTTATCTTGAAACGTGATGTTACGCACTCAAACACGCAGGGGCGTAAACACACAGATAGATAGATAGAGAGATCCCAACGTAAATACAGAGTAGCCCAAAGTAATATCTGCAGATGATAGCGTAAATATCAAAATCATGAACAATGGTTTCGGTAATCGGCTTAAAACCGGAGTCCCTTCCTACAAACAACATCAATAAGTCTTTAACGAAGTGATGAAAAAAGTACTTATTTCATATAACACTTATTTATTTTTTCAGCATAATCTCCTTCTTTGTCAATGCTCTTAATTCAGTAGTGAATATCAGTCATATAAGTTTATATTATACAATGGAAAGTTCAGATCAGAATTTCGTTGATAACTACGTATCTCATTACGAACTTTTTAATGTAACCTTATATCTCAAACCTCCTGACGAGTGGACCGAACGATTACAAAAATGTCTGTCTACGAAACTCTTGGACCAAAGTGTTAAATATAATATCGATCTGCTAAGCAATTTTCCTTTTATATAGTGCTGGTTTTAATAAAATGTTCGATCTACTATAACAGAGCTATTAAGTATGTATTAATAAATATACATTTTTCTCACCGGTAGCACGACTTTGAGTTTCATGCACAACGCAATCTTTAAGGGCTCAATAGAGACTGACCGTTGTATAATTTAAATTTTCATAAAAATATCTGGTTAACGCAATGATGTCGCAATCCATATATTATACGGGGATTACTGTTTTTATTTAATTTTTTTTAGTTAAAATAGACGGGATATATATATATATATATATATATATATATATATATATTCAAGAACCTTGAAGAGGTAGCTATGAAGAAGAGATCAGAGTATCGTTCCAGGTGCCATTCAGGAATAATCCACCATCAAGAAGTAAGCATCATTCAACTACGGGAAACACGAAAGCAAAATGTGACATCTAACAGTGTTCCTGCTGCACTTGGATATAATACATTCTCCAGTATTGTTTGTGGTCTTTTGTGCAATTCTCGATCCGGTCTCAAATGTGATGCCCGTCAAAGGCATGCATATATTTAGTTTGTCATATATAGACTCCATCATATATATATATATATATATATGTGTGTGTGTGTGTGTGTGGTGTCCCCCCCACCTCAAAAAATGACATAATTTTGTAATCTAAATATATACCCAATTTTCGCGCAAATGAACTCAAATTTTAACAAAATATGTAAAAACTAAGTTATCAAGAAGATGGGTCGGTCGTACCAGTGATAATAAGAATGTGCTGTTGAAATAGCTACCATATTCACCTTATATGACACCTTGTGGTTTTTTTCTATGGGGTTTTGTGAAAAGACAGGTCTATATACCTTCTCCCTACAAGCCTAGAAGAACAAGCAGAGAATCGCTGAGGTGCTGGAAAATGTTTCGCAAGACATGCTGCGGCTTGTTTGGCAGGAGCTGGACTACTGACTTGACGTGTGTGATGTCATAGGCGGTGTGCATATTGAACATTTATGAAGCTTTATAGAATCAGCTATAAAATCTGCATCCATTTGAATATGTTGTTCAAATTTTGAGAAATAAATCTTTTATTGTTCAACATGAAGCCTATTTAATTTCGTTTGCCTGAGTCATATAGTTACTCAGATATTCACATTTTATTTATTTTGGGACACCCTGTATAACGAAAGAGACGTAGTCGGTAAACTCAAACTATTTTAATGTTGGCAAATTAAAATTGCTCAGTGCAAGGCAGAATTCATAAAACGTGAGATAGATAAAAGGGAGAATGAAACCAAGTCTGTAACGTAGAGTTCATCCGAAGTCGCGCGTTCTCGTCCGCTCAAGTCGCACAGTATTTATCTTCTCCTCACCGGTCTTCTTTATTCTCTAACGCTCGCGGTTTTCACTTTATTGAGAAATATTTTGTTGGGTGTTCTGTTCATCTTTTATTTTTCCAGATATTTCGATACCTAATCAATCCAAACGCTGTTGAATAGTTGCTGTATGTTTTCACCAACGTATCCTCGGTCGAACCAATATAATTCATCGTTGAGAAGCTTTCAACCTCAACTTCGGTTCTGTATACGGCGTTATCAGTCAAACATTGTCCATTTACGGGAGAATTTTCAGTTTTTCTACAACTAGAGGTTTGTATTTTACTTGTAGATTTATCCTTCATCACATTTTGGTTATACCCTTAATAGTACTCTTCGTGTTAGTCATTACGCTGTAGCTATCTTATAGAATACACTATTCGCCGGAAACTGTTCAGTATAGAAAAGAATTTTGGTTTTTACTTGCAAATAAAATAGTGGTCAAAACAATCGTTTTTTGCTTCTGTATTTGTCGAAATGCTTGGCATTTCAATATTTTAATATTTTTATAGTCCTCCGCCTACAATACTGACTGCTAATCCTGTTTTATATCTTCGAAAATAAGTTCAGAACATGAGTTGTGTGATAAACCTATGGTCAATGTCTGTCAGTATCTTCTCAATGGAATGGTTTGATTTAAAGTTAACATATCTTAATTCGTAATTTCTTTACCTATATGGTTCCACTATGCCCTCATTAAGGTTTAATGTTACATCAGGATATTCAAATAATTTTTAACCTGTATCGACAGTGATGTTAAATCCCAAATCTTTAAATAATTGTTATAGTGGAACACACCTAGTCTATAGTTAATAGACTCTCCCACCTATAATAAGTAGGAGTAGTAGGAGTCGCTCGGGGGAGTTGGTCAGTGTTTTGACTGGCTGATCGGTTGAACTCTCTGCCTTCGGGCGGGGAGGAACCCGAAGGAGGCTACGCCGAAGGGCGGATTCTCTTTGGGAGGTAAACTGACCCTGAACCCGTTTATACGGGTTCAATAAATATTTTGGCCGAGCCCACAGGCTCGGAGATCCCACGTTAAACCGGCCTTGTGTCACATGATGCCCTCGTGGGGGGGTGACTAAATATCGTTGGTCAGTCAGTCGATGTCGGACGACAGTTAGTCGAATACTAAACTATCAGCGACCACCACTAGATTTATCTGCGTTATTACCTATTATATCAAGTTCCTAACGTTTTGTACGTCGAACCTATTTTAGGACCGACTTAGTACAAATACAAGATTCCACTGTGAAACTACTCCATAACAATAATTGAAACAAATTTTTTTTCTTCTGATTTTATCAATTTTTCTACCGGTTCTGTTTTCAGTGAATATGAGACCGTCGGCTATCTATAGTCTGTTATCTTATTTATCCATTGTTTTTCCCAGTTTATGCAATATGAACAGCCCTACGAGCTCGAAAGCCTCAGCCCCATCAAATGAACCCATCGGAATGTCAAAGTTCACATCTTTTTTTTTCATATCTTTTTTTCATTAACACACTGTTGTTATAATATAATATAATATGGGCTAGCGGCAGTGTTTAACGATCTGCACCTGCTGATCTGAGATATTCATATATTTCCTTGGATATGTTTATGGCGTTATCTAACGTTTCACACGATATAGAAGGGTAGAAGTGCATAATATCGTATTTTATGAATTTTGCAAATTGGGCCATGAGAAAAAGTTGTCGATCTTAAATGTTTCCGAATCCAGCCTCGCTATTGAATAAGAGAGTTGAAATAATGACAGAATGTATACATGCAAAAAGAAGCATTTAATAAATGGTAGAGAACCCGGATGAAACTCCAGACTCACCAAAAGAAAAAAGAACAAGTTCTCCATATTTAAAGCGTAAACTTAAAATGCGATCGCTACTGATAAATGATTTTGAAATTTAACAATACCCCATTGTAAACACAAAAAACTTGAAAAAGTTGGCTCGTTTTATTCTTCTTTATATATATATATATATATATATATATATATATATATAAATATATATATCATTAATTAAAGAATATCAAACACTTAAGATGAAGATTGAGAGCTGATTTTTTTAGAGTTTGCATGATATAAAAATTATTACCTATGGGATTTTAAGTGTTTGATATTCTTTAATTCATAATAATTTTGCTCTGTCTTTTGACATAGAGCTCTCCCTGGATCTGTATCTTCCTGGTAATTCCATACGGATTCCCATATTTTATCCTTTATATATATATATATATATATATATATAGAGAGAGAGAGAGAGAGAGAGAGAAGAACATATATATTATATATATTATATATATATATATAAAGTTATAGCCTCAGTCTTCTAAGGTTTTGGAGATATACGCCCCCGTCACTATATATATTCTGAAACTACATTACTCAGGACACTTGGATAAATATATTTCATTTTGATCAAAAGAAGTCACTCCCGATTTTTTTCCCTTTGATATAAATCAAATTTAAATTTGAACAAGGGAATGACTCCTAGGGTACTTGGATAAATATACTTCATTTTGATTAAAGGGTGTCCTCCGGGATGAGGTTGGGGGCACATACCCCCACGGAAATTTTTTTCCCTTTGATTTTAATTAAATTCAAATTTGAACAAATGACTCCTATCCAAAATATAGGAGTAAGCCAGAAGATGGAGGTCACATCGGCAAGATCAAAATGAGACAAAGTGGATATCAAGTTGAGCAAGAAATCCCCCATCAGTGGGTAGTGCCTTACAATACATATTTTTTGCGACAGTTCAACTGTCATATCAATGTTGAAATCTGCTCATCAAGTCATGTAATCAAGTATTGCATTAAATACATATGAAAGGGCTCAGATCAAGCTGTCTTTTCACAAACTCCACACCGAAATAATTTCCCTTTGATTTAGATTAAATTTAAATTGGAACAAAGGGATGGCTTCTTTCCAAAATATAGGAGAAAGCCAGAACATGGAGGTCACATCAGCAAGAATATTGAGTAATACTGAAATACACCATTTTTTTCTCTACAAATTGTATTTTACGAATACTTTTTTCAACCATTAAAATGGATAAATGGGATTTCTATTAAATCAAATTGTTTTCTATTTTATTATGCATCTGTACTGTTAATTACATGAAAAGTATGTTTATTCATTAGTTGGAAATACAATAAATTAAACATTTGTATGTGTACGAATATTTGTTTCCCCTTTTATATATATATATATATATATATATATATATATATATATATATATATATATGATAATATTTCAAGTTATGCCATATTTATGGGTTCAAGTGCTTAATATGAGGGATAGAGCGTATGTAAATATAAAAGTGGACATTGAGGTCAAGACCCAGCGGTGACAGTCTGCGTGACTTTTTTTCAACTCCTGATCACACCAGATTATGCGCTCTTTCCGGAAATTGTAACTAAGGTCCGCTCGGCATTGTTGCTTTATGTACGATATCTGGGGACTCTCATCTTTCCAATCATTCCGGCCTATTTATTTGGATTTCAAAAGTCAAATGCTTTCCTGTCTACTGCTTATGGCTGCGTTACGAACTGCTTGCTAAAACTAAGGACTCAATTTTGTATCTCATTTTTTTTAGATGATTAATTGTCAATATGCATTAATTATTTCAAACTATTCTTATATTGTTTGTTATATATGTTATAGATACAACGTTTCGGCCATGCACACCGGCCATCATTAGGGTTCATTTTTTTGCCTGATATGGGACATCTCATTTTCTGTTGATTATAATCAATACATATACAATACCAGCCAATCAATAAATACCAGATGATGGCCAAAATGTAAACGCTGTGTCTGTAATAATAACTATAATATCCAAAATGAGAACAATAGGTTTGAAATAATTAAAATATATAAGGACCTCCCCTTTAAAAAACATCACTGTACAATACATTGGGTATATTATATGTGTTTCTTATTGGGCTTTGGATTTGAAATCAATATCGAATTAACACATGACATTGTAGATACGATCAGTTTAGTACCACGGTGCAATGCTATGAGTAGCGTGTTTTGGGCAATATTTTACTAGCGAGAGGGACTCATTTATCCGGAAAGAGATAGAACACGTCTTTCCCAAGTGTGTTGGGGAGAGGTGATCTCAAAATAGCGCAGGTATTAACCGTACTTTTAACTGTTCGACCAATTCAAATCGGACTAAAATAATGTCATGTGTTACGGTTACACGAAACTAGACCGCACCAGAAAGGCATGTACCAAATATTTATAAGCATTATTTTTTTGTATTATTATTGTATCTATATTTTTTTTTAAAGTGAATTATTTTTACGTACGACTATCTGTTTGGTTTGTTTTGTTTTGTTTTACGGTATATCAACCTTTATGGGTTATTTAAGGCCGACAAGATTTTTATTGCTACTAATATTTTTTTTTCTAAAAGTATTTTTGGTTATATTTTTTTCCAAAAATGTGTTGCTAGTAATATTTTTTTCATAGTAGTATTGCTGGTAATAATATTTTCTTCAAAAATTTATTGCTGGAAATAATTTTTTCAAAAGTGTTTTGCTGGTATTAATACCTGTTTTTACACGTTTTGACCCCAATTTGGGGAATAACTATTTGCCCTTAGCTGGGACGCTAACAGGTGCTACCACCCCGGGTCAGGGTGGACCTGGGAACACCAGCAATTTCACGCTCCTCAAAACCTCCTGATCAGAGGCCTTACTGTCGGATGTAGTTTATCGCCTGACCCAGGACGCGAATATAGTTTATCGTCATACCTAGAACGGACGACTGTCTGCGTAACTATATCTGTGTTAATAGTATGTGCGCAGTAGCGTGCAGGAGGAGGACAGAGGGTGCGACGGCCCCGGACATATATATCATACTTATTATAAAACCCAGGGTGTGTGTGTGTGTGTGTGTGTGTGTGTGTGTGTGTCTGTAACGTTTATATATTGGATCAGTTCCTACATTTTTCAAACTGATTTCAAACAAACTTCACAGGACTACATGCTAAATTATCCTTGCAGGTTCTAACAGCGCAAAAAATGGAAAAACACAATTGTTTTTGTATGAAATCAATTTGAAAACACGATTAAGAGGGATTATGAGAATGAAAGGGGCGCTCATATGAGTTATACTTTATTATAAAACCAGGTTGTTTGTGTGTATGTGTTCGTTTATATATGGGATCAGATTTCCACATTTTCAAACTGATTTCAAACAAAACTTCTTTTTTTTTGGCAGTAGTTTTTATTGTCTTGCACTTTTTTTTTTATTTTACATTCAGAATGCTTTAAAAATTCCATTTACAAGACAATTGTTTATAATAAAATTTATTCAATCAGTAGACTCATAACGATTGAAAACAATGTTTTGTTTGAGTTTGGTTTGACCATTCAAAAAACAAAAAAAAAAAAAAAACCCCACTACACATGTGCCTGTCAACCTTAAACAATAATTTTGTCAATTTTATTTTTCTGTCTTTATGATGGTCGATACTTGATCTATCTCCCACTGTTACATCCCGGGCAACATAGGCTCTACTGTTTAGTATATATATATATAGCGGGGAGCATCTGATTAAGGAAATAAAGATTTAGGTTTGTAATTTTAAATAAAGTGTTTATTTCATGCTTCATCTATTTATTTATTGAAAATGTCGCCCTTCTTACAATCGTCAGTACTATGTCCTATAGGCCACACCTTACTTGGGTCTTAGGGTCATACAATCAATGAGTTGGCCCCGGGCATTATCAAACCTCTGCACGTCACTGTGTGTGCAACTGTACGTTTATGTCTATGTGGGTTAGTGACATGTCAGATTGTATATCTAAGTGAGTGTGATTCTACGCTTAGCTATGTAATAGTGCGTGGTATGTGTGAAAATCAAAATCTTTGACAAGAAATTTCGAAAAACTCCATAATGAAATCAACAATCTCAGACAAACAAGAGGAGTGGTAGGAGGAAATTCCAACTTTTTTTTTAAAGTTTTCAGTTTTCACACCCCAAAGAACGAAACATGGTATGAAAAGTCTGATACCTTAAAGAATATTAAGCACGCTCGAATCGCTACTTGGATAGGTATTCAGGCATAGATAATTCGTTACTTATATATGCGCACGAAAAGAGTACCCGTGCGTGAGAAGAGACGTGTATTAAATAATGTTTATTTGTGTGGGTGTAGCTTTCATCTAAGATCTGCATGTTTGCATATTCATAAATATTCATTAAAAGAATGGAATTTTCTGACATGTTAATATGCATTCCTGCAAGCACTAACATACGTCTATTCACGCTCACACACACACACACACACACACACACACACACACACATATATATATATATATATATATATATATATATGGTGGACTGTCCCGTCGTATTCGGCATATGAGGGTCAAGCAGCTCAGTTCCTAGGAACCGACAGCCCAGACACCAGCACATAT
The DNA here is from genome assembly GCA_903632075.3 of Acanthosepion pharaonis. Taxonomy (NCBI): domain Eukaryota; kingdom Metazoa; phylum Mollusca; class Cephalopoda; order Sepiida; family Sepiidae; genus Acanthosepion; species Acanthosepion pharaonis. Next base: position 1,356,563 of record CAHIKZ030000568.1, read on the forward strand.
GATTTGATTATAGTGGTGAAGGTTTTGTGCAGAACCAAGCACACTATTTGAAGAGCCGAATACAGAGACCTGGTGAACTACGTGCCGCAAGGTCCCCAAACTCTCCGCAGGTTTTGAGTTCAGTGTTGTCCTCCTTTTAGACCAGTTGCCATCCAAGGTTATAGAACCCAGTTCTTATCTTTTCCCTCCTGCTATTTATCCATAGCAGTGAATGTAATGGATTCTACTGGAATTCAACCTCGGCTCTCGATTCCTCAATCCGAGCCGCTATCCATTATATATATATATATATATATATATATATATATATATATATATATAATATATATAAATCGTAAAATGTTCAGAACGGCATTGTTTTCGTGAAAAGTAGGTATAATTTTATCAAAGTTGTTTTTATATTCTATATTTTTACAGACAATAAATACGATATTATTTGTTATTGTCTGAAATTTTGGTGCAATTTGAGAGGATAATGTAAAAATTATGGATGATTTAGTGATTTACTGCAAAACCCATGGCGGCCAAAATGATCAGAACGGTTGCTTTTTTCCCGTGTTTTTGTATATTTAACCGGCGAACTCTAATTTTTTAATTTGTTTACGTGACGGTTCGTTTACTAAACATTAGTAAGAATATCTGCCGTGTACTTTGTTAATATAATGCCACTTACTCCGTTACCAATTCGTCAGCAGATTATTAAGCTTCGAAAGAAGGATAATTTATGTATTCGGTCTATTGCAAAGATTGTTAACAAGTCAAAAAGTGTTGCTCACAGTATTCTTAAGGTCTACGCTGATTGTGGTTCGTGTGGAGCAAGAAAGTCTACAGGTAGGCCAAGAAAAACGACCAAGAGAGAAGATCGTGCTATGGTAAAGTTGGTTACAAAGGACAGATTTAAAACTGCTGCTGCTGTTTCTTGGAAAATGCACATTGTACTGAAGAAAACTTTATCTCGAAAACTGTGTCTTGTCGTTTAGTTGAACATGACTTCAAGCAAGAGCACCTGCAGGAGCCACTGATCAGCTCAAGAATAAAAATGTCGTCTTAACTTTGCAAATCGAACATGTGTTGTGGTCTCAAGAAAAATGGCAACGGCATTTCAGCGATGAATCTAACTTTATGTTATTTGGCTCAGATGGGAAAAGGTACGTTTGTCGAAAAGTAGGTGAAAAATTGTCGCCTAAATGCATTAAGACTATTGTTAAATTCGGTGGAGGAAGTGTAGGCCATCTGGAGATGGTGTAGGCCATTTGGTGCGATTACATAGATAGGTAAATGCAGGAGTTTATAAACAACTTGTAAAAGATCATGTCTTTGCCTGTGCTGGGAAATTCAACTGGCGACCACCCATATTCATGCAGGACAATGCCCCATGTCACAAGGCTAAGGTGGCCATGAACTTCCTCAAGTCTTAAAAGGTTATTGTTATGGATTAGCCTGCTCAAGGCCCAGATTTTCAATCCTATTGAAAATGTGTGGAATATTCTAGGAGAACGTTCGAAAGCCAGAAATCCTAAAACAACCAAGCAATTATGGAATGCCCTTCAGGAAGAATGGAATAAAATCACCCAGCAAGAAATTGAAAATTTAATTTCCTCATTCAGTCGAAGATGTCAAAGTGTGATTGAAGCTAAAGGTCTTCACACTAAATATTAAATAATTCCAGTATTCTCTGTCATTTTTGATTATTTTGTTATTTTTTCAACCGTTCTGATCATTTTGGCCGCCATGGGTTTTGCAGTAAATCACTAAATCATCCATAACTTTCGTATTATCCTCTCAAATTACACCAAAATCTCAGACAATAACAAATAGTATCGTATTCAATGAAGTTCTGAACATTTTGGCCGCAACTATATATATATATATATATATATATATATATATATATATATACGTGTGTGTGTGTGTGTGTTGAAATAGAGTATATCTGTAAAAGGACAATATGAAAAAAATAAATAAAAGAAAAACTTATCTTAGACGAAAACGTTTCATTAACTGACGGACTTCATCAAGGCAAATGTGGGGATTTTATTTTGTGACAAGTATTTATATACAAGACCAAAAATTTTAATGGTATTTCAAAATGTTTGGGATAGAGACGCTCGTGAATATTCCTCTTGTTAGTGTAAAAGTCAGGAAAGGTCATGGGAGTGTGGTGATACAGTTCAAATTTTGAAAAATCAATAATATTTTTGCTCTTGTATATAAATACTTATCAAAATCTTTATATTTGCCTTGACAAAGTCACTCAGAGGACGAAATGCGTCAGCTAAGATAAGTTTTCATATATATTTGTTTTATATATATATATATATATATATATATATATATATATACGAGGATGATAAAAAGTTCTCATGTCCAAGAAATCAATACTCGAACAAAAAAATAAAAAGTAAACAAAATCAAATATGTATGATATTTGGTTTGGTTTTGGGAAGTGGGTCAACTGGGAACTCTCCTCACCCATAAATTACATAAACTTATAGCTGAATTCAGTGAGGATCGGACTCACTACACTTGTAAGCTTTTTGTGGATTGAGCTTAAAGATTGACAATTCCTTATCCGAACATCTGAAAACCGGAAACTTCTAAAAACCGAATATTTTTAGTATGAAATTTGGCGCGCAAAAAGCTTACCTACTTGACCCACTCACTTAGGTATGTGGCAATAGGTGTCATGATCACTCCCCCAGCCTGGCTGAGCGACTTCAGTCTGCCAAACGTCAATTGTTGTCAAGTGCACGTATTGGGTAAATGTGAGGGTGCTCTTTGCTGATTTTTTTTTTTTTTCGTCCTTTTTGTGACTTTATACAGTGAAAATGTCTAAAATAACTGCAGATACTCTTTTGGGTAACAGTGAAGAAAAAAAAAAAAAGAATCATTTTTCGTTATCAATAACGCAAAAAGTAGAGCTTTTTCAGAAGCTTGATCGCGGTGTTCCTGTGCAGAGTCTGAGGAATATCGTGCTGGAACAACCACTGTGTATGATTTAAAGAAGCAAAAAGACAAGTTACTTAAATTTTATGGGGAAAGTGATGACCATAAACTAATGAACAATAGGAAAACACTGCATACGGCAAAAAATGAAGATATTGACTGTGTGCTAATTGAATGGATTCGACAATGAAGATATGAAATATGCCACTAATTGGTCCGTTGCTCATGAACTAAGAATATATTATGAAGAACTTAACATTGAAGGTGAGTACCAAAAGGATGTCCCCTCGAGGAGACCCCGTGCCTCGAGAGAATATTGGGCCCCAAACTCACAGCTGACCTCAAGTGGAATTCCTATATACAAACAATCGCTAAAGATGCAGATAAAATGACTGGCTCCCTGTACCGCTCTAGTAAGTACCTGACTCCACATGCTATTCTCTACACTTATAAGAACCAGATCAGACCGAAAATGGAAGAGTTGCCACATTT
>CAHIKZ030000568.1:1367500-1425000 GCA_903632075.3 Acanthosepion pharaonis
TGCATTAGATGCCCACCGTAACGAGACTGACCATAATTTTGACATAGAAATGCTACTCTGGTCAAAGGAGAAAAAAATTCACTACGACGTAAATATCTAGAGAGTGACTTCGTCGCAGGGTCATCCACAGTAAATTTGCGCTTTGACTTTTACAACATTTCACCATTTTTGGCAGATCACAGTGTGGGATATCTACGAACAAAAGTGATAGAAATAAAATAATCAAAATGAAAACAGCTAGATTAAAAAAAATCCCAAGCATCCCCTGTGTACGAATATAACAAATTTAATCCGATGAAGTCCTGAAGGACGAAACGTATCTAAAAAATTATATTAATATATATATATATATATATATATATATATATATATATATATATATATATATGCCTAAATCGACACTTTTTATCAAATGCTGATTTATCCCCCTATAAAATATAGAGTTCTAAATATTATTTTGCAGATAATGGCTTGGTACAAAATTGCTTATCTTAAATGAAGACCTCCAAGACATCTGTTGTCTCTTCGCGTCAAACTCCCAAGCTGACAGCAACGTGATGCCACTTTATCATTTGATATAATGCTATCAGATGTCAAGGAAGGTACCATTAGCAGAGGTCCAGATGTTGATAAAAGGAGAAATTAGATAAAACAGGACATTGACCTAAATGGTTTCAGAGTAAAAGAAAGGAGCAATTTCAGAAACTGCACCTATCTTAGAATGTCAGACTGAAGCCTGCATTGTAAGGAGTGACATCTATATAATATGTAACTATTTTAATAGCATTCTCTGATGGTTTCTTTTTTACTATAATCCGCGTTCCAACCGTAGTTCGTGATTATGGCTCTCCACAACTACTTATCCTTTGTTGCTCTAAGCAATGTTTATCCCTTTACTGTCCATGTTCTGCCATCCATTTACACAAACTCGTTATGTTAGTCGCTGTTTCATTTTGATCCTCTTGTCTTCAATGTACCTACCTTGTGAGTGTCAGATTCTCCAAGCACCCTTTCTTTACTATGTGTAGAAAAAATTTGAAGTGTCTTTTTTATCCTAAGCAAAACCGTCCTTTTCGTTCCCATTCTCTTTAAAAGTTCCTCGTTGAGCACATGTTCCGTCTAGGGTATTCTTAGCTTTCTTCTACGTTGCCTCAAGCCTCCTTTTCATATGGGAAGAATTTTTCCAGGATTGATTACCATATCGAAGGACAGATATTGCACGACACTTCAGCGCTTCTTCTTCGCGCTGCATCCCTTCATGATGAGTGCGACCATGGCTCAGCAAAATTTCCTGCCCTTTGTGTCCCTAAACAGTTTTTCTTCCTTTTGATAAGACTACCGGTCCCCATTTCACCATCCTTGATCTGCTTTGCACTCAATATGCCCTGTCAGGGTTAAGTTTTCCAAACCCCATTATGTGTCTAAGGAATTTCAGCTCTCTCTTTCTGATTTATGAATGGTATGTGTTTTTATTTTTTGTTATCATTTTCTTTAGGGCTTCTTCATTGCTTACTCTCTCCGTCCATGGAATTCTCAGTATTCCCCTGTAGCACCATATTTCTGTTGCCTCTAGGTTTCTCTTCATCTGTAGGGTGATTGTCCAGCATTCACTGACAGGTGAAGTGAGTGGATATCACATAGCAATACAGAACTCTTTTTCTCTGTTTCTAACGAAATTTTTCTGTTTCTCGGCAATTTGCTTAACCTTTGAGATGCATCTTTCACTCGTCAAGTGCGTCTTCGGATTTCAGTGCCGCATTTTCCATCCTCTGTTAAAACACTTCCCATGTATTTAAACTTCTGTACTTGTTTGATGTTGACATTTGGAAAGCATCTTTTACTATTCCTACGCGTTCTTCGGGTTACGGTTTCACATTTTCTGTCTGCTATAACATTTAAATTCCGGTACTTGTTTTATTTTGATGTCTCCTATCTGTGATTTGCATCTTCAGCTGTTCCTCTTGCTAATAATGACTTTGCGTTCCGTCTTCTTATATATATATATATATATATATATATATATATATATGCCTAAATCGACATCAAATACTGATTTATCCCCCTATAAAATATAGAGTTCTAAATAATATTTATAACAGTTAATTGTTTCTTTTCGCTTTTCTTTACGAATATGTGTAGAAATACTTGCAAAGTACTTTCTGTCTGCCAACAATATGGTGTCATCTGCATATCCAATGTTGGGGAGATTGTGCCCACCAATAATTGTCATATGTCGAAATTTTCAACCGCAGGGGACTCACGGTTAATATAAACTGGCTTCTATATAAATATTAATTTTTGAGTTTCTTACAACAGCTTGTGTAAAAGTTAAGATAAACAGCTAGTAAAAAAAAAAACTTAAAATTGAAGTAAATACTTGTAAATAAAATTGGTAATAATAAAATCGAAGAGATTTATTTTTTCATTATTTTTCTGTATTTCGTGTGATTGTTGTTAACATTTTTTTTATCAGCTTTCAAATCTGTTTTTAGCTCTTGTAAGTTCAGTCCACATTTGGGCGTGGCACAGATGTGATCTTGTATTAAGCTAAGATCAGTAAACATTTAACTTGAGCCTTGGCAATCATGGGAATGACTGTCACTTAAATATTCCATATTTACCGAAGTACTTGAGGATTATTTTTCTTTCATCGTTTCTATACAGAACTCAATCAGTCTCTCTCCCCCCCATCTCTCTCTTTCTAACTAGTTGTTATAAATTCGTTTTTTTTACTTACCTCAGTGAGGCCCTCTTTTTTTCCATCCCTCTCTCTATCTCGTTTTTAGCTGTTGTAATTTCCCACCCTTTTTCTTTCTCTCATAGTTTTTTTTTCCTTTTCTTTCTCTACTTTCATCAGTCAGTCGTTTTTTGTTCTCATCTCTCTCTCTTTGTCTCTTTCTATTTCAGGTCTTTATAACTTCCCCGTTTTTTTTTCCTTCCTCTCGTTTCTTCTTTCTCTATTTACCTCAGCCAGTCTCTCTTTTTCCCTTCTCTCTTTCTGATTGTTACAATCATTCCGTTTTTTTTTTCTTTCTCTCGTCGATTCTTTCTGTTTATCTACTTACTCCAGTCAGTCTCGCTTTTGTCCATCTCTCTCTTTGTCTCTTTCTGGTTGGCATAATTTCCCCGTTTATTGTTCTTTCTCTCGTTGTTTCTTTCTGTTTACCTCAATTAGTCTCTCTTTTTCCCATCTCTCTCTCTCTTCCTGGTTGTTGTAATTCTCCCTCCTTGTTTTCGCTTTACTCGTCGTTACTTTTTGTTTCTCTACTTATTTCAATCAGTCTTCTTTTTTCTTAATTCTATCTTTTCTCTCTTCTGTTTGGTTTCATAATTTTCCTTTCTTCCTTCTTCTCGCGTCATTTCTTTTTTGTTTCATTTATCAATCAGTCTTCTTTTTCTCGTTCTCATCTTTCTCTCTTTTCTGTTTGTCATAATTTTCCTTTTCCTTCCTCGTCTGTTTCTTTTTTGTTTCTCTACTTATTTCAATCAGTCTCTTTTTTTCTTACCTCTTTTCTTTCTCTCTTTTCTGTTTGTCATAATTTTTCCTTTCTTCTTCTCGCGTCATTCTTTTTGTTTCTCACTTGCTTTTCAATCAGTGTCTCTTTTTCTCACCTCTATCTTTCTCTTTTCTGTTTCATCATAATTTTTCCTTTCTTCCTTCTCATGTCATTTCTTTTTTTCTCCTACTTATTTCAATCAGTCTCTCTTTTTCTTACCTCTATCTTTCTCTCTTTCTGTTTGTCATAATTTTCCTTTCTTCCTTCTCGCGTCATTTCTTTTTGTTTCTCTACTTATTTCAATCAGTCTCTCTTTTTCTCACCTCTATCTTTCTCTCTTTCTGTTTGTCATAATTTTCCTTTCTTCCTTCTCGCGTCATTTCTTTTTGTTTCTCTACTTATTTCAATCAGTCTCTCTTTATCTTACCTCTTCTGTTTGTCATAATTTTCCTTTCTTCCTTCCCCATTTCTTTTGTTTCTCACTTATTTCAAACGTCTCTTTTCTTCCTTTCTTCCCTTCTTTGGTCATAATTTTCCTTTCTTTTCTCGTCATTTCTTTTTTGTTTCTCTACTTATTTCTCAGTTTTCTTTTTTTACCTCTATCTTTTTCTCTCTTTTCTGTTTGTCATAATTTTTCTTTTTTCCCTTCTCGCTATGTCATTTCTTTTTTTTCTCTACTTTATTTCAATCAGTCTCTCTTTTCTTACTCTCATCTTTCTCTTTTCTGTTTGTCATAATTTTCCTTTCTTCCTTCTCGACATTTTTTACTTTTGTTTTCTCTACTTATTTCAATCAGTCTCTCTTTTTCTTACCTCTATCTTTCTCTCTTTCTGTTTGTCATAATTTTCCTTTCTTCCTTCTCGCGTCATTTCTTTTTGTTTCTCTACTTATTTCAATCAGTCTCTCTTTTTCTCACCTCTATCTTTCTCTCTTTCTGTTTGTCATAATTTTCCTTTCTTCCTTCTCGCGTCATTTTGTTTCTCTACTGACGTCTGCCACTCTCTCTTTTTCATATCTCTCCCTTTATGTCTTTTTGTCTGTTACAATTTCCTGACGTATTTGTGTATTTATAACAATCATTTATGACATCCTTTCTTTTCGACCGACATTTATGGTGCAAAATCGTCTAACATTTTATTTTATGGACTGATTTTATTCTATTTTATACACATTCATTTTCCCGACCGGCTGTATGGGATGGCCTTCACGAGAGATCAAATCACAGAAGATCTTTTCAATACTCCAGAACTCTCCTCAGTAACACCTTTTTCTCATGTTGGTTCACTATGTAGTATCTGATGTCCTCCTTTACCTTGTTTCTGCTTTCAATCAGTTACCAGTCTGTTTAATGCGGGAATGTCAGTCCAGGGAATCCAACCTTGCAGCAACACTTATTGCACTAAAGCGGGAACATTGATGGATACTGACGTAGATTGATGCTTTTTTGTCCTTGAGTCATATGTCCACGTCTTTATCATGTATCACATTCTATCACCATAGTGTAGGTAGGTAAATACCGTACTGTTCACAATGTTCTTACTGATTTTAATATTTACTGTAATTTATGGATTTTAAGGTTTGATGTATGGTCATATCTTTTTCATTCTTTGATCCTGCTTTTCTCTTGTCCAAATGTTGTTGGTTTTGGCTCTGCTGGAGATTTGAAAATTAATAGTAGCTCGAGTCGCTCGGTTATATTTTAGTGGTCCATTGAACAATTTCGCTTCGGAATAGTTGTAACAAACGAGAATTAGAATTTCTACAGTAATCTACGCCACATTAAAATACTAAAAATTGAAAAAACAACTCTAAAACTAGCAGAAAACGAGATCAAGCTACTGAAGATAGCGATCCTTTTATTCTACCGAACGTTTTGAATGTGAAAACTGAATAATAACTGATAAGGATATATAAAGGAAGGATTACATATATAAAGGAAAATTATATAAATATTATAATTTATTATATAAACTAGCAACATGGCCCGGCGTTGCCAGTGCTTGATTCAAAACTCGTACGACTCCCACAGCAATTGCTATCACTTGACTTAAAATATTTTTGCCCTTCCTTGCCTTTAAAGGGGTGCCCTTTGCCGTTCTGATATTGCTACATACCACATTTCGTGCCTATCTCACACTGCGAATTTTTTCGAGTCACATCAAGTCATCTGCCAGGCAGGCTTCTTTTTATCTGGCGGCGCCTGGGACGTCTTTATAGTGGGAGTGACGAGGAGGCCTAAGCAATTCTTGTTCCTCGGTACATGTTTATTGACACTGTAAACTCGTTCTTTCACATTTGGTACGAAGTGGACGTACACAAAAATACTATCACAAATGGTAAATACTTCCCATGTATGTTCGCTATCCTCCCCCAGGTATGGATTAAATTTTATCCGAAAAAAAGTTTGTTATTTTCAAAAATTGTTAATGAAACATTCACTCGCAAAAAATATTTTTAAAATGTAAAATATGTTTCGGCTTTCAATCACCCACAAAGGGTTGATAAACCGTAAAGACAAATCAATCAATTCCTATTTATGCTCTTGATGAGGCGCTGCGGCAGAATTTCGTTTTGGAAATCTTGTTTATTTTTTTCTAAAAATTTATTCCTTTTCAATTTGATTTGAATGCTTGAATCTGATTCCAGTGTATTTTGTTGTGTTCATTTTTTTTATTTCTTTAATGCAATCATCTTTACAATTTCGCAAGAATAAACGTTCTTCTTTTTCTTCTTTTCTTGACCCATCAGGATGTGGGTGATTATGGTTTTCCACAGGATCTCGTCCTTTAAACCCATAAGCAGCATTTATTCTTTCCCTATAACTCTCAGTACCGCTTCCGGTCATCTAATTACACAAACCCATTATCTAGCTTACTATCTGTTTCTCCTCCCCTTCATTTTTCAGTATGTCCCGTGAGTGTTAAATTCTCCAAACACTCTTGCCTCCTTATGTGTCCAAGAAATTTCAGTTGCCTTTTTTTAATTGACATTAGGAGTTTTCTTTTCGTTCCCATTTCCCTTATAATGTCTTGCCATTATTTTATGCAAACTAAATAGGAAATAGTCATAATGAAGACAATTCCGTTAGACAACTGTTCACTAAAATAGAAAGACTGGTGAATTTTGCGACATCCTTGTTGGGTTATTTGAGGTCAAAACATGTATTTTATTAATCTTCGATCTAGAGATAAAAGTGATCAGGTTTTCACTTGAGATTATAGATTAACATTGGTTTAAGCTATACGTATGTCTATTTGTAAATATTGGTTGGGTTTACAATTTAGTTTATAGGTAAGCATTGGTGGGATTTATACTTTAGTCTCTCGGCAAACATTGGTTGGGTTTATACGTTAATTTATAGGTAGACATTGGTGGTATTTCTATTTGAGTTTGTCGATAAACACTAGTGAAATATATATTTTGTCTATCGGTAAACATTGGTGAGATTTATACTTTAGTCTATAGGTAAATATTGCTCGGGTTTATACTCTAGTCTATTGGTAAACATTGGTCAAACTTATACTTTAGTCTAAACACTGGTCAAACTTTAGTCTATTGGTAAACATTGGTCGGGTTCATACTCTAGTCTATAGGTAAACATCACTTGACAGAAAACAGCTTCGGTGTTCCATCAGACTTTTTAGGATTTTTGCAGCTTTTAGTAATGCTGTTTCTCAAAATGGTTTCGATTCTTCTTCAGATTTCTAGTTCTTCCAATCTATTTGTATACATATTTTTATTGACAAGAAAAACAGCTACAATGTCTGATTTCTGGAGACGTTAGTGTGGATTGTGTTTCTTATGAACCACACGTGAGTATCTACGTGACAAAGTAGATTGTCTAGGTTGTATTGATTCGACATTTACTTTTACCATTCCTATACTGGAATTAAACAATAATTCATGTACAAAGTTGTCTGCGTAAATTTAAAAATTTTAGAAACAAAGACAAGAGTACTGAACTATTATGCAATATCGGTCCTCCTATATGGCACTGAATGCTAAACAATCTCATCACAAATGAAGAAAATACTTGAAGCAACAGAAATGTTTCTACAGAAGAATGCTGAGAATACACGAGTAAGTTTTAAATAAAATGGGAAAATCAGAAAAAGACAGTTGAAATTTCTAGAGCACATAATGAGGAAAGACGGTTAAGAAAATTTGACACTCACATGGCATATTGAAAACAAGAAGGACAGAAGAAAACAGTTCATAACTTACTTAAAGTGCTTGTGTATATGGTTGGTACAATAGGGATTAGGTGAGATAGCAAAATACAGCATTTACTAAGCGCTACAAAGGACAGGAGGTTGTGGAGAGCCATGACCTCCCACGTTCCGTAGAGACACGGCAGAAAGAAAGAGGTGTTAATAGATGTGTACAAGTAGCATCTATACCCCTGTTGTAGCCTCGTGGAACTTCCACTCTTAAACGAAAATGGAAGAGCTCACCTCAGCAGCCATCGTTCAAATGACGAGTTTTAATTTTAAGCAGGTTGCGAGCAACAATTTCCGAGATAAAAAAAAAAAAAAAAAAAATATTTTTCTGACCAACAGTTCGTTTTCGAGTCATTGGAACTCAATATGAAAAATTCGACTCCAACAGCAGAAAGATAATCGAAGCGACTAACCGCCATTTATTTGTCTCTCGCTCATGTTTGGACGGTAGTTCGCCGAAGATAACTATTTAGCGAAGTTCAGCGTCGACGAACGAAGACTGCTAAAAAAAACACCAGGTGTCCGATGTTAACTGCAGCAGCCGAGGCCACTACGCGATTAAACGTCTACGATGCGATAAAGCACATACACCTGTCTATTTTTCTCACGTGATTTTTTTTCTCTATAACTGCGATGCAATACCAACTCATACATATACGGTAGAAGCATATTTGTATATCGCCCGAGTCGAATTTATTTATAAATCCTCCTTTTCCCTTTGATAACGTCCCATCGCCATTGTCGTGCGTTACCATCTCCCCAATTACTTTTCTGTTTTCGATACATAACAAACAAGGCCTTTTTATACTTACCTCTACTGTAGCTCTATCAACGCTCCTATGAGTTCAGTTTAATACTTTAAGTTATTATTAATCTTTCATGTGTATTTATTTCGTCTTAATTTCAGTTACTTTTTATCCCAAATCCTACATAATCATTCTACTACTCGTACTAATTAGCGTATATTGGAAAGTTTATTTGGCTAATGAACTTATAGGGAACCCCTGAGTCGGAGCCACCCTCCAAATGTCCCGTATCCGTCTTGAATATATATATATATATATATATATGTATGTATTTTACTCCTGATATATTTTAGCCACATTTACGTAGCTTGAAATAAACTTATTGGAAATTCTTGCAAATTTTTTAAAGAAACTCGAATAGCTATCTTTTGTTTGTCAATAAAAAATATTCTTTAAGAAATACTGCTATTTTACTATTTATTGCAAACCAAATTAACACATATTTAATCCAGCCGTAGTAAAAAAAAAAAATAACCAACATTATAACAGATTTTAGTTATCGAATACAGTAAAAAAATGCATATTTTACTTTTGATTCATAATTAGAATTTTGGTTTGAATATATTTTTAATTCAATGTATCTAATACAATGTATATACATTTATTCGGATTTATTCATGAAATAGTAAAATTTTGAAGTGAGCTTGTAAGCAAAAACCTGAGGAAATTAGGTATTTACTTACATTTTTACAGACGATCTTTTGATGTGTTAGTAGCCATGGTCAAATGGAAAAAGAAAAAGAAATGACAGAAATGTCCCACAAACAGAATTAACAAAGATTGCAATAAAAAGAAAAGTGGGGGGGATGAAATAATATCAAGCAAGCAAACAATATATGCAAAAGCAAATTCACAAGTAAGAAAAAAAGTTTACAAACTTGTCTACACATAAAAGCAAGGTCAGACAAGCGAACGCAGTGGTCTGTCTTCGAAATAAGTCAGATCTGGAATGAGTCAAGTCAAATTGTAAACCAACCTATTTTATTGGCTAAGAAAACTAGTTGCTCAAAAATTGATAAAAGCTATTAATGTAAATTTTGGTATCAGTATTTGGCACATCAAACCCCAGCTTTCACAGTGAGTGCAATGTTGATTTTCTTTATTAAAAAAGAAAAAAATTAACCTGTCTACGTGATTTGTGGTAACGTCTAAATCATCTGTGTATTCTACAGTTATCATCTCGCGACACCTTCTGCTTATTCTCTATGCCAAGGTAAAACGCAGGTGACTGTTTGAATCGATGGCTTTTCTGAGCACAAAATCAAGACAGAAAACAAACAAGGTGTTTAGTTTGTAACTTTGAAAAACACCAGCTGTTAATCCCAAGAGGTCGGAATCATATTCTACTGACTACACTTGAACTGTTGTGTTCTTGTACATCGTCATGACGACATTTACAGTTTCCGTACTTAGGCCATATGCTTTCAGAACCACTTTCAACTTATCTCGATGAATGGAATCAAAAACTATTGTAAAGTCAATGAAGAGGAGGAAACCTGGTTGATTATTTGCTCTCACTTCATCAATATTTCTCTTGATCGTCAAGATTTGGCCAATGCCTTTTAAAAGCTAAAACAAAGTTTAAGAAACAGGAAAATTTTATACGAAACAAAGAAGAGTGAGGAACTGCTATGTGATATTAATCTGGCTATAATTACACTGAATGCTGGGTAATTTCCTCACAAATGAAAATGCGATCTTAGTCCTTAGAGATGTGGGTCTACTGAAGAATGCTGTGAATGCCATAGATAAAATATGTGAGTAACGAGGAAGTAGGTTCTTGGCTCTTAGTTCTTCAATAATTTTTTTAAATGTCAAGATTTGGCTAGCCATAGATCATCCTGAGCACAACCCATTTTACTTTCTCTTACGTTTAAATATGTAAACATCTAGGTAAAAAGATAAATAAAATTCGTATATAAAATACTGTGGTTTGTTCCGGTCATAGTTCAAAAGGGCAAATTTTAATTCTGTCGCGTTCATCCCTAACTCCAGGGTACACCTACTAACCCCTAAAATTTTAAAGCACCCTCAATATGACGTTAATACCTACATTGAGAATAACTGTTCTACTTCAACAATTAAATTCATGTAAACCAGTAGTTCTCAAGTGGCGTCCATATGAACCCTGAAGATCCATGTAACATTACTAGGGGTTCACACAAAAAATAATAAATTGGGGTTCCACGGTTATATTTTAGTGGTCCATTGAGCAATTTCGCTTCGGAATAGTTGTAACAAACGAGAATTAGAATTTCTACAGTAATCTACGCCACATTAAAATACTAAAAATTGAAAAAACAACTCTAAAACTAGCAGAAAACGAGATCAAGCTATGGAAGATAGCGTTCCTTTTATTCTACCGGACGTTTTGAATGTGAAAACTGAATAATAACTGATAAGGATATATAAAGGAAGGATTACATATATAAAGGAAAATTATATAAATATTATAATTTATTATATAAACTAGCAGCATGGCCCGGCGTTGCCCGTGCTTGATTCAAAACTCGTACGACTTCTACAGCAATTGCTATCACTTGACTTAAAATATTTTTGCCCTTCCTTGCCTTTAAAGGGGTGCCCTTTGCCGTTCTGATATTGCTACATGCCTTACTTCTTGCCTATCTCACACTGCGAATTTTTTCTAAGCTCTATACTAAACATTAAATCTGTTACGAAAAAAGAACTTAACAAAATGAACACAAAACGATCAGCTTTAAAAAAGGACTCGTAACTGGAAAAACCGAATGAAAAAAGAATATTTTTTCACACCCAACCCTGTTCTGCGGAATCAGAATCAACGTTGAGTTTAAGCAAGCGAATGAGCCAATTGGAGTCAAGTGCCATGCAGATTTAAATTTTTCCCACTTGGGACGAATGCAGCTATCGATTTAGTTAACATTCGTGTCAGTCAGCTGTTGGCTCTGACGCTGGCCAGTAGAATCTTCCTGCCTATTCGTGGCAGCCAGCTAATGGCTCTCACTCTGGCCAGTAGAAAATGGCCGCAAACTACATGAAAACTGCCGTAGAAACTTGAAAAATCGATTATTTCCACTATCGATGGAAGTTGGGAAATGCAAAGTAGGTCTTGGCCTTCCCGCTAACTTGGAGCATGTGCATGTAAATTTTGGTGCAAATCCGTCGAAAATTGCAGCCGTGCATTCGTTACACACACGCACACACACATCCTGCCTTTTATAGATAGAGATAATACGTAATATTATTAATTTTAAATATTAATAAAATAAAATTAAATAATTTAATACAGTAATAAACTCGACATTGTGAAAAGGTGGGGTGATCTTCGACTATCATTGACATCGATGGAGTCGATTATATAAAAAAAAAAAACTCGCAGAGCTTCATCAACCATGGGAATGTTATTGAATAAATCTGCACTTTTTTAATTTATTAATTTTACTCACATATTTGAAAATGGTGTATTATGATGTATGTTTCTGGTATACAAAAATGTTCCATAAAATTTAGTTGTTAAATACAATTTTATTTTCATTACATGAGTTTTACTTCAAAATAAAGTATATACATTTAATATTTCTCTGATAGAATTCCTAATCTTTTCGATTAGTAAAATAAATAAAATAAGTTTTTTTTCATCGAATGGATATGGAAGTTCACAAAAAAATAAATAAATAAAATTAAGAGTAAAAGTGATCCACGAATAAAAAAAAAAAGTGGCTGAGAACCACTGATTTAAATGATATTTCTTACCACGTGTTTTCTTGATTAATAACATTGCAAGTACATCATTTGCTTAATAACGTAAGCAAATATTGAACAGTCAAACTAAAAATCTGATTGGTCAATATACGAGGAACGCACTGAAGATAATGATTTCTATTTATTTCCATGAAAACTACAACAGCCACCGGAAACAAATTATAGCATTGTTGGATAGAGTAAATTTTCAACCAGAGAACAGTATTTTTCTATATAAATATACCGTATATGCAGGCGTGCAAGGCGACCAGGCGTATAAGACTATCCCCCAAATTTTCAAGCTAAAATGTAGGTTTCGAGCTAATTTCGACGTACAAGATGACCGCCCCACCATCAAATCGTGTTTTAAAATGTATTGTATGGTAAGAATGTAAATAATGTATTGTACAGTAAATGTAGTTTTGTATGTAAATGAGATACTGCTATAAAAGAGAACGTGGCAGTGAATCCCAGTCGAGCTACCATCTATTGATTTGGCAGCGTTTATTCCAGAGATTACTCTACTTCATAACAATATGGCGTCGTGGATAGGATCCCTAACCGCGTTGGATGAACCGGAGCACGTAGAAACGTGGGTTAAATATTTCGCAGCATTGGTTAGTGTAAAGAAACTGAAAGACAAGAAAGCCTCTGGAGGGGGGACAATGAAATTACTGATGTATTTTTGGCTTTGGCAGGATGTGAAGCCGTAAAGAAAATATCCATTATGGTGTACCCCAAAAAATAGTGGAAAACTTAACATATGAAGAAATTTCTACCATCATAAAAAGAAACATGTGCCCCCCTCCAAAAAAAAACAAACTAGTTATTGCAGAAAGAACAAAATTTCTGGAAAATAGACAGAACCCAAATGAAACCATAATGCAATATTTACACTTATTGAAAGAAGTATCAAGATATTGTGAATTTGAAAAATTGGGTTCGTGAGAAATGTCTATAGAAGATGAATTGATCCTTCTAAGATTAATTGAAGGCATCTATGACGTTACATACAAAAATAAGATCCCAGAAACAGCTACAATCGAATGATATGTATTTAGAAGCAAGTGTAGAATTCTTACAACATTTAAAATTAATGAATGAATTTAGTACATTATTTACATTATTCGGACTATTGTCCTCATCTTTGACGCCATATTTATCACAACGTTTCGGTCGTTGTACGCTCCGGTCTTCTTCAGGTGGTTGGAATGTCGAACTGAAGCCGAAGCTTTGTGATAAATATGGCGGCAAAGATGAGGACAATAGTCCGAATAATGTAAATAATGTACATAATACCTCATCTGAGAAATATAGACAGACTATGAATTTAGTAATTCTAAAAAAAACGTGGAATCATACAACAAAACTGAAATCTTAATTAAGTGCAAATATTGCGACAAAGAACACGAAAGAAAGAGAAACAAATGTCCAGCCTTAGATTACTGTTAAGCTATAGGACAATTCTACATGACAGAAGACTACAAAATCCTTCCGCATTAAACAGATAGATCAGAGCTCCCATAACAATGTCATTTTCAACAAGTGAAAGTGTTTCGTATAAAATAGACAAAGAATTTAATCCAGAGAAGGTGAACCTTGTAGTACGGAAAGGACACAACAGTAATAGTAACGAAAAATAAACAAAATGTACTGGCCCGTAGAGATCAATTCGGAAGCAGAATTCAACCCGAGAATATTGAAATGGACAAAAAATCTGGTGGTGAACATGAAGGTGAAGACAGTATAGATTCCGAAGAAAGATTAGAAGTTAAAGATCAACGAAGGGAATAAGGCCATTTCGGTTCAGAGAGAGTTAGTATTGTATGTAATGAAATCTGCCTAGTCAGTCATGTCTCGAAAGATATATGATCTCCTAAGCGTGAATCACGCATGGTACATAACTGAGCGGATAGATAACGACTGACCGTAGATAAGGAGAGGTTAAGAATGTGATGTTCAGGAAAGCATTTACGTAGGAGCCTGTCCTACAAATTAGCAGTTCTTGAGAAGAAGCTTTCAGATTCAAACGCCATTCTTAGCAAATAAACACGTAAGGAATGAAGATGATTCAGTCCTGTGGACATTGCAAGACGGATCTTGGCTGTAAAGGCCTGAGTTGGTGGCACGAATTAATAGAGTTTGAACAATTGCCTTGGAAATAGCGATAGGCTTGCGTCGATGCGTCTCTGTGTAGAGAGGCAAATAAGTTATCACCCACAAGGCCTTATAAACGTTTTGAACTCTGTCAAGGTTGGAAATTGAAGATTAGGTATTTCTAGCATATATGTGACAACAATAATCTATTGTTGGTCTAATTTGACTTTTCTAACGTTAGAACATAGCAGATGCAGTACCATATGTCGTAAAGTAATGTATTCCCTTCGGATACACACTCAGGTATAGTAACATTAACCTATTTTAGGTACCTCTACAGAAACGCGATAATGTTTAAAATGAATTCTTAAGAATGAAAAATCTTTCTTGAAGCTTTTATTTTCATTTTAATTTCAAGCTAATAGACATTTAATATTTCCAATAAGTAAAATACTTTGCTCTATACCTAAACTAATTTGAATTGACTGGAAGAATTTTTTAAATTACTAAAATCAGCGATTTTAGCACCATTTTTAGCTGTCTGTCATCACAATGTAATCATCTTTATTAATTTTTTTCAAAAATAAAATATACTTTTATGAAACTTTATTTGATGAATATTAGCTGATTTTAATGTTAAATTAATTTGACTCGAAACAAATATTATTAACTTTAAGTTTAAAATATCGTAAAAATGCATTTTTTAACACGGTGGTAGCTACTTATTTAAGGTTTTGACAGATTAACAACCTGACTGACAGAAGGAATTTTTTTCTACGATGGATATATCTGTAAAAATACTCGAGAAATATAACGTGAGCCTCTTTTTTATATAATATTTAACTACTCATTAATCTTCAAAACTTAGGAAAATTATGCTCCGTAATCTAATGTTTTATTGAGTTTTAGAAATTTCGGCTTTAAATTTATTATCGTTA
This sequence comes from Acanthosepion pharaonis, assembly GCA_903632075.3. Classification (NCBI taxonomy): domain Eukaryota; kingdom Metazoa; phylum Mollusca; class Cephalopoda; order Sepiida; family Sepiidae; genus Acanthosepion; species Acanthosepion pharaonis. The sequence goes on from CAHIKZ030000568.1 coordinate 1,382,782, forward strand.
TTATTCTGATTTTGTGATAATGAAGTGCATGGACGTCCATATTTAAAAAAAATAGACACATTTATACGCGCGTGCATGCGTGCACACACACAATAAAAAATCTTTCTAAAATATTGAGGGTCGATAAATTGTAGCAGGTTTTTCCATTTATGATTATTAAATATAGTTTTTGACCAGTACAAATTAATGCCGAAATTTAAAAAAGTTCAAACTTTATGAATTATTTTAATTAAATTTTTAAAAAATTAAAACAATTCTTGTAAGAATTCATAATTCCTTGAAAATGTTTTTCTTAAGACAATAGTGTCCATAATATATCTTATTCATAGAAGCAATTAAATGCTTTTCTAATGAAATAATGTCTTAGTTGTATTGCATTTTTTTTTATTTTGCGATTCAGTGCAGATTTTAGGTAAATGGATGTCCTCTTTTACAAAAACAAATTGAAGATTTAAATTCTCCAAGAATTTCTGCGTATAACTATTACAAACATTAAGCGGTAGAATAATTAATTTCTCGAAATTTCATAAAATTAAATACGCGGTGGGTAACAGATGTAAAAAAATGTTTCTACCATGATTTTCTAAAAGAGAAACATGTCTAAAATAATTTCATTTTGTAATTCCGGAAAGTTTCACTAATTCCGACTATTATTTGATTTTTGCAAGAATTTCTAAATCAATGTGTTTTTTCACCGCCAAAAAAAACAAAACAAAAAAAAACGCTATAATTTCCTATACTAATCTTTAGTCCTACCCCCTCCCCCGATGCAAGAAAAATAAGATTTTAAACAAAAATTTTGAACTTTCTAAAAAGGATCTAAAAATATAATTTAAAAACAAAAAAATAAAAAATAAAAAGTCTATGTTCTTTGCTCTTAATAATAACACAAAGATTTTGACGATAAAACTTTGTTTTTATCAAGTTTGGGGTCTTTTTCATCATGCTATGCTTTTTTTTAGCGAATCTAAGTACCTATTTTTAGTGAATTGTCTAATCTTTTTTTTTTCAGTATAAAAAAGCAGAGTACGTGTATAGAAACGCAAACTCTGTTTTCATATCAGTGCGATTCATTAATGCTCCGACGTCGTTACTAGATGAGCCATGTTACGTGTTATTGATAATCTTTTTCTTGGCATGCGTGGGAATGAAACTGGGTTTTTGTTGATCACTGGATTACGTCTCTCAATTCGTCGTCTCTGCTGTTCGGGTCGGAGGTGGACCGAAGCAGGGCTTTCATGAAAGTCGATGAAATGAAATGTGTAAGAAAAAAGGCTTCCTTTTTTTAACGGTAAAAGTATAAATATCTTCCAATTCGAGTCTTATTCAATCTGCTGGCTCTTAATTGTTCGATAAACGTCATAGTGAAGCCTTGCGTCAAGCTTAATGACTTTGCCTGTTTTATATGGCTATCACTTGGAAGCTTAGCCTTCGTGGCAATTAAAACTATCAACGTAATCGAGTTTCATATCTACCGACACATATAAATCTACCTACTTAGCTACTGTTTCAACTTTATTCTGTCAGTTTATTCTTCAGCATTTGCAATCACTGTTCTCTATCGTTACGCATCCGTGTACCTTTAAACACACACAGACGTTAATATATCAACATAGGGTTTCTTCTTGCTGTAGACATTTTATCCTGATACATAGGATCCCCAGACGTTTCAAGCGCTTAATTTTTTCTCACGCTTGCAAATAAAAAAATAAAAACACTTAAAAGAAGGAAAGCACACACACACACAGAAGCAAAAAGAAGTTGCATTCATTTGAGAAAAAATTCCGAATAGAGACGGTGTTGATAAAAAAAATATTCCTTCTTTTTCTTCTTCTTCTTCTTCAAGTGCGTCATTGATCATGTCTCTCCACACTTTACTGTCTTTTGTAGCTCTGGGTAATTTTTGTATATTTGCTACCTCTCCTAAATCTTGTTCCGCCATCCATTTACCACAGCTCGCTGGGTAGATTATGCGCTGTTTTCCTCTCTCTTGCCCCCAATATGTCCTGTGAGTGTCAAATTTACCAAGTCTTCTTTCTTCATTGTGTGCTTTAGAAGTTTCAACTGTTTCTTTCTGTTTCTTAAGTGTCCTTTTCGTTTCCATTTTCTACTTTGGATTTTAAAAGAACAGAATAGTTGATAATTAGAAGAAATACTTTTGGTGTTAAAAGAATTGCTTGGTTTATATTAGAAAACGAAATACGTCCGATTGTAAAAGAATTGATTGGTTAGAATTTGTAAAAAGAAATACTTTTGATTTTAAAAGCACTGATTGATTGCTATTCGTAGAAAAATACTTCTGATTTTAAAAGAACCGATTATTTAATAATTGTGGAAGAAATACTTCTGATTTTAAAAGAACTGATTGGCTGCTATTTCTAGAAGAAATAGTTTTTAATTAAAAAACTGATGCGAATTACTATAAACGAATTAAATCATGATCGTGGCCATTGAATATTAACCTATAGTTTTCAGGTATTTTCTAGGCTAACACAAGCTGGGATCATCCTTAATCACGCGAATATGCACTTATTTATATATATAAGTGGGCAATGAGGTTAACAACGAGCGGCGACAGTGTGTTTTATCATTGAATGCAATGTTCAGGGCTTCCTGAATATATAATATATATATATATATATATATATATATATATATATATATATATAATAATGTGTTAAATAGAAATCAATACACAAAAGGAGGAATTGAGTTAAACAAATATATTAACAGAAACAATAATACAAACATATACAAGCCAGAGTGTTACAGCAAGAATGTTCGGTCCGACTGTCAGAGCTGGCTGCTAAAAACTTCCCTCTCCAAAAGGCAGTACCTGCTCCTATTTATAGCTGGAGAGTCGATGCATGCGTGGATAAATTAAACTATATATATATATATATATATATATATATATATATATATATATATATATAAATTGTGGATAAAAAGACAAAATATAGACTTGAACTTGGTGCAAATATTTTCATGCCAGTTTGATACGTTAATGCGCCAACGTCTTTACTAGATGAGCCATGCTGCATATTAAGTAGATTCCTAGCCAAGATACTGGCATGGTGAGGAAAAGAAATGAAAGTTTTGTTGTTTGTACCTTCCAGTTTGTGGTCTCTGCTGTTCGGGACGGAATTGGGCGAGGCAGCTCTTTGAGGAAAGTTGAAAGTCGAAGAAAAGTGGAAGCAAAAATCTTCAAACGTTTCGGGTGGCTGAATTTAGAAGTGTCTCTTTGAATAGAATTAGAAATAAGAGGATGTTTTTTTTTCTTTTTCTCATTATTATTTTATTGAGTTCATTAAGTGTTCAATGATGCAAAAGTTGGAGAGGACTGATAACAACAGAAAAATAAACTAATAAATGAAGGTTAAAGAATATATTGCTTATTTTACAAGCACGGAATTAGAAACTTGGAAAACGAGCTTTAGGGGATTTAAAATTCCTGTTGTCTATTGATTATATATGACCATTGTCACTTCTTTGCAGAAGATGATCTTTTCACTTGGCAGATTTTTCTGTGTTTTTTCATTTATTATTATTTCCATCATTTATCCCTAAACTATGGGCCTGTAAGTAATTCTTAAGACCAACTTCACTTTTACAACCTCTCTTACACACGTGGCAAATATAAAATTTGTCTGTGTTACCTATGTTGAAACTTGCCTGTCCCGATGATATATATATATATATATATATATATATATATATATATATATATATATATATATATATATATACTTGCTTCGCTGTATCACAGCTCTTTAGTGTGGCTAGACTTCCGAATGCTTCAAGAAGCCAGGATCAAAATTCGACCGATGACAGAGACTCTTAACCCTAGGCTATCAGCGCACGACAGAAAAAGGGAATTTTTAACGAATTATATACGTGATATATAAACGCCAAACGTTAACGTTATATATATATATATATATATGCAGCATATCTTCATTCAAACATGTTTCATTGAATAATATTAGACATATTTTGTCTACTTATTTTTATACTGATCATTTACAGTTGTATAATCAGTCTCTTGATGTTAAGATGAAATTCATCAAGGTGACTTACCCATGAAGATGATCTTGGAAAAGATCGAAAGTACTTAGGTTAACAAGAACTACGGTGCCTTGATGAATTTCATTTTAACGACAAAAATTGATTAAGTAACTGGGAAGGTTCAGTATAAAAATAATTAGACACAATATGTCTATATTATTCAATAAAACGCACACACATTATCTCTCTCTCTCTCTCTCTCTCTCTCTCTCTATATATATATATATATATATATATATATATATATATATATATATATTTGTGTGTGTGCGTGTGTGGATACCACCACTAATTTCCGGTACCTTGGTTTATAAATGAAAAAGCTTTAATTGAAACCTAATGGATTAAATTTACTATTTCCAGTAAGTAAAATACGCTGAGATATTTCAAACAGAAATTATATTGATTGGAATCGAATTTTTATTTTCTAAAATAGCTGATTAACGCACTTTTTATGTTTAAAATAAAAGAGAAATGGATTTTTTAAACTACTTGGTGATTAACATATGTAAAAAGAAATTATCAAGGTTTTCTAAAAAAAAAAAAACATTTTCAAAAATAATTTCATTTATTTGTATCATTAAAGTCCGACGATTATTTGATTTTTGGAAGACTTTCCAAATCAATGGGTTTTTCATCAAAAAAAAAAAAAAAAAAGAAAAAATGGCGCAAAAACACGAATTGTAAATATTACGTCAACCGCTGAGGCAAAAAAAAAACAACAACAAAAAAAAAAAAACAAGATTTTTAACCAAAATTTCGAATGTGCTGGAAAGGATTTAAAAAATTAATAAAATAAAAAAATACTTTGGTCTCTCTGCTTAATAACATAAACATTTTGGCGATAAAAAAATTGTTTTTATTAAGTTTGGGGCATTTTTTCATCATGCTATGTTGTTTTTTTTTTTTTTTTTTTTTTAGCGAAAAAGTGGACGAACCTATAAGACTTTATATATATATATATATATATATATATATATATATATATATATATAGTTGTAGTCTCTGTTTGTTATAGAATTCCTTCTAGGGTATTGGAGATAGACCCCATAAGTATATATATATATATTCTGAAACTACAATACCCAGGGTACTTGGACAAGTATATTTCATTTTGATCAGAGGACTTACCCGGGGACATCCCCCAATGAATTTTCTCCTTTGATATAAATTAAATTTAAATTTGAACAAGGGAATGACTCCTAGGGTACTTGGATAAGTATATTTCATTTTGATCAAAGGGGGACCCGGGGGTGCCCCCATCCCTGAATTTTTTTCGCTTTGATATAAATTAAATTTAAATTTGGCCAAGAGAATGATTCCTATTCAAAATATAGAAGGAGAAAGCCAGAAAATGAAGGTCACATTGGCAAGATAATTTTGATCAAAGGGGTCCCAGGGTGGTTTGAACCACCCCCTCCCCACTGATTTTTTTCCTTTGATTTAAATTAAATTTAAATTTGAACAAGGGAATGGCTTTTATCCAAAATATAGGAGTAAGCCAGAAGTCACATCAGCAAGATCAAAATGAGAGAATATAGACGTCAAGCAAGAAATCACCAATCAGTGGGCAGTGCCTTACAATACATGTTTGTTGCCAAAATTCAATTGTCATATCAATGTTGAAATCTGCTCATCAATTCATTCAATCAACTATTGCATCCAATATATATATATATATCAAAGGGGTCAGTTGAAACTGTTTTTGCACAAACACCCCTATTGAATTTTTTCCCTTTTATTTAAATTAAATTCAAATTTGAACAAGGGGGTGGCTCCTATCCAAAATATAGAAGAAGAAAGCCAGAAGATGGAGGTCACATCGATACGTTCATTGAGTAATATTGACATGGATCACTTTTCTTCACAAATGATTTAAAATCTGTTATCATTTTCTTACTTTGTGTGACACGCAGCAAGGCGTGTGTCATTCGGCTAGTATATATTTATTAGTGGCTTCCGAGCATACGCATCTTCTCGCCAATCCCTGTCGCAGTAAATAATATTTAAAAAGAAAAACACCTCCCCAGACACATTTGTGTTTGTTCTACATCAATAGAACCTACCGGTGGTTTATATTGCAACTATAATAAGCTGACCTTAGTTATAAGGAAAGAGCTTAAAATCTGTGATGTCCAGCGGTTTGAACAATGCTAGTACGCCCAATCGGCCAGATACAATGACTTGGGACTTTGTGCTAGCGAAACTATCGACGGCTTACGAATAGTTCCGTCAACTCCGGTCGTCATTACTTGTAGTGGTGACAAAGAAACGGAATAAATTTGAACAAGGCGATATTTTCATTTGTTTTTATATATGGCTAATAAATAATTAACAAGAAATAAAATATAATTGTATGCATATTTTAATAGCCGAAAAGAAGACAATAAAAACTAGGTATTAGGAATTGTGCGTGTATGCGTGTGATATACACCTGTAAGTGTGTGTGTGTGTGTGTGTGTGTGTGTGTGAGAGAGAGAGAGAGAGAGAGAGGTTACTCGGGGAATGATATCCTCCAAGCCGGGGACGAGTTCCGTGTTGGTGTTGTTACTATCGTGCTCTGAATGTAAAGAAGGCAAAAGTGGAAGAATCATGAAGTGTCCCATTTTTATAGTTCCCTAAACAGCATCACGTATGACGTATTGGCAATCCAAGGGAGGTAATCACATACCATATCCTGATATTTGGTTGGTTGATTTTACGATATTTTCATGTTTTTATATATAACTAATAAATGATTAAATAGAAATAAAATATAATTGTACGCATACAAAAATAGCAGAAAAGAAAGAAGACAATAAAATCTAGCTGTTAGGAATTGTGTGTGTCTCTATCTGTGTGATATACGTTTGTGTGTGTGTGCGCGCGCACGTGTGTGTGTGTGTGTGTGTGTGTGAGTTCAGTTACCCGGGGAATGATATCCTCCAAGCCTGGGACGAGTTCTGTGTTGGTGTTGCTACAACCACGCGCTGAAAGCAAAGAAGGCAAAAGTGGAAGAATCATGAAGTGTCCCATTTTTATAGTTCCCTAAACAGCGTCACGTATGACGTATTGGCAAACCAAGGGAGGTAATCACATGCCATATCCTGACATTTGGTTGGTTGATTTTATGATATTTTCATGTTTTTATATATAACTAATAAATGATTAAATAGAAATAAAATATAATTGTATGCATACAAAAATAGCAGAAAAGAAATACATTAAAATCTAGCTATTAAAAATTGTGTGTCTTTATGTGATACACATGGTGTGTGTGTGTGAATGACTTTTCATGTTTATATATATATATATATATATATATATATATATATATATATAAAAAGGCTTAAACACTAATATTCCATGGTCATAATGTATTCCATTGGAATCGTAAATACGATCCAATTTATCAGACCTACAAATACATGTATATAGCTAATGAATAATATATGAGTATATAGCTAATGAATAATAAATAAAACATTCTTGTACGCAAACAAAACTAGCAGAAAAGAAAGAAGACAATAAAATGTAGCTGTTAGGAATTGTGTGTGTCTGCGTGTGATATACACTTGTGTATGTGTGTGTGAGAGACAGAGAGAGAGTTCAGTAACTCGTGGAATGTCATCCTCCAAGCCGGGAGTGAGTTCCATGCTGGTGTTGCTACTGCCGCGCGTTGAAAGTAAAGAATGCAAAAGTGAAGGAATAATGAAGCTTCCTAAACAGCGTCACGTATTTATTTTTTATAGCTCCCTAAACAGCGTCACGTATGACGTACTGGCAAACCAATGGAGGTAATCACATACACTATCCTGACTTTTGGTTGGTTGATTTTACGAAATGTCAACCATTATTTAATGTTGAATTTTTTTATGTTGGATTTTGTGTAGGGTATCCAGTGTGAATCGATAGCGTTAGTCAACCACACTAGCCTCAGTAACCATTAGTCCATGCTGAGGCGCCCTCCAGTCGGAAATGAGTTGCCTTGAAATGAACCTCGAAAAGGGCGGCTGATAATCATTGACAATAACGAAATGTTGTTTTGTGTTGAATTTATTCTGCTCCAAATATGATGGATCTCTGCATTAAAGTTCAAAACCAGCGAAGAATTATTACGATTGCACCTGCATTGGGAAAAAGATACTCGTTAGATTGACGTTTGGCAGAAAAGTATGTCTTTTTTAAATAACTGGATACAGTGGCTGCTTCTGCTTATACCAAGGTCATTTAACGACAAAAAAAAAAAGGCAATGAAAGTTTCACGTTTCTGCTCACTGTATCAGTATATTTTTAGCGCAAAAATATTTGATTTGTAAACTGTGAAGAGTCTTGACAAGCTTGCTCGTGATTGGCCTTTCATCTACATTTGGCACCTAATTTAATCGGAGAAACAAGAGAATCATCCACGGTTTTTTGTCGGGTGTGGGGAAATTCCCTGAGGACATTTGTTCATTATATTGCAGAAAACATCAAAGAAGCTGTTTGTCATAATCAATATTAACACGAGCTAAGCGTCCTGTTTATGACGATAAACTTCATCAGGCAGCAAGGCCTCTGATCGGGAGGTTTTCAGGAGAATAGAACCAGGTTCACCCTGATTCGAGGTGGTAGAACCTGTTAGGGTCCCAGCTATGGGCAAATAGTGAACTCCCAAACTGGGGTCAAAGCACTATCAAAGCATAAAAAGACATTTTTATAGTAAAAATACCAGCAATAGATTTTTAATAGTAAACAAATTACCAAAGCTCTCAAGAAATTAAATTTCGGCATTAAATGGCTCATAAGGAGTTGATATGCTATTAAACAAACAAACCAACCAACATAGGTCCTTTTTACTAATTATTCACACAATACAAATCCCAAGAGCCACTTAAGGTAGAAGGTTACTGAATGAGGTTGTTGTATGGCACGTAAGAGAAGGAGTTAATAAGTACATTTTATGAGGATATGCAGAAGGATAACGGTTAATCCAAGACTTGAAGAGGTTAAGAGCCACTCAAGGTAGAGGGTTACTGAATGAGGTTGTTGTATCGAGCATAAAAAGAGGAGGTAAGATGTGCAACTTATATCTAGGAAAGATAACTGTTAACCTTAGACATGAATAGATTAAGATTGAAGTAATATGGGAAGCACCCACTCGGAAGTCAGTTTCACAGAGCAGCTGTTCGTGGGTAGAATTTATCTTAATGGAACTGCCTTCTTACTAATGGAATACGAATGGAATGGGGATTGTTCGTACCTACCTACGGAGCATGGCGGGTCTTAGATTTGAAGGCCAGAACTGATGAGACTAATTAATGTAGCTTATCAGATCACTTGTCAGTAGCGATACAGTAAGCTTTCGTTATTACAGTAGGGGTTGAAGAGTGGGGAATAATTGTCCCCAAGGCTGCGTAGACGCTTTTGAGCTGTATCAAGCGTGGAAAGTGAGATATGGCAAAGTACTCTATTTTGGTCTAGCTGGCCCATGAAAATATAGAGCATGGCAAAAGGATTTAAGTACTTACTGGAGCGGTGCAGCGGACCAATGATCTTACCAGCATCTTTAGCGATAGATCATATATACGAGCTTCATTTGAGGTCTAGAGTGATTTGGAGTCCCAACAGACGTTTGAAACAAAAAGCCTCTTTCAGAGAATAACCATTTATCATGACAGGCAAACATTCATGCTTTGCGCCATGGTGATGGAGCGTTTTTCTTATATAGTGTTCACCTCCAGGAAGTGAGCGATCATGACTCTCCACAAATTCTTCCTCCTAGCTCTAATTAATAGTTGTAACCTTACTATCCCCCCAGTCCCTATTCTCCTACCCATTTTCCCAATGTGAAATATCCGATACACCGGTTACCATATTTGCCAGCTTATTGGACGCACACACGCATTGGACGCATCCAGATTTTGGCATGAAATATTTATGAAAAAAAAAATGCACACATCTCAACAGCAAAAAATCAAAATTATAACTTTACCTTTATGTGACATTACCACTAATCTTGAAGAAACGCTTGCATATTAGCACATGTTATACTATGGGGTACTGTTTTTAAATAATAGAGAGGTACAGTATAATTGGTAGAACATTTTTAGGAAAAGCAGAATTTTAGTACATTTCATCATTTGATCAGTGAACACTGGTACATATGTTAGTAAGTAAACAACAGTACATTATTTACATTATTCGGACTATTGTCCTCATATTTATCACAACGTTTCGGCCGTTGTACGCTCCGGCCTTCTTCAGGTGATTGGAATGTCGAACTGAACCCTTTATTTCGCTCACTGGGGTAGACTGTTCTAGTTCCACGTGCCATGTTTGATGGATGTCAGTTATCAGTTATCTCCTGTTAATTTCCCTCTGAAAGTTCTCCACTGCCTTAACCGGGTATTGAACACACACTCTTTGGGTCCTTTCACTGGATCTAACCAACGCCTTTATCCACTGTGCCATGTGTCCTCAAGGAAATTTCAACTCTCTCTTCCTGATGTTAAGTATAAGGACACATTTAATAAGGTGATCTCTCACAGAGATCCGCGTTTTCGCTCACTTGTGGGAAAATGCCATGAAACACACATACACGTACGTACGAACATTCACTAAAATACAAACTATTTACGTTCACACACACACAAATGTTGATGTCTTTGTCACTTGTAAATTTGTGGTTTAATATATATATATATATATATATATATATATATATATATATATATATCGGTTTGTTTGTTTTCTTTATATCTTCGATTGGACTCAACTTGAGTCCGCCATATTCTTGTAGTTGGACCTTCTTCTAGCAGGAATAAACAGCACGTGTTCCTAATATAACAACACGCAAACCCACACGGCCCTCTACACATTCAACATTATGGTTAAAAAAATAGTGAATTTTATATAGTGCTATTTCGAGATTTGGCATGAGCAAAACAAATTCTCGGATTTGGACGAAAAAAAAAGACCCCAGAACGATGTCAAAATCTGCTAGAATTTGTCATGCTTTAATAGCCAGTTGTGTTTAATTTAATTTGTAGAGTATATAGATGTAGGGAGAAAAAAAATCAAATAGCACTGGTAGCGAGGTTCACAAAGCACTGTCCGGGCCCTCCAATCAGGCGGGGTTTGAGGGTAGTACGCACCGGCCCTAAGTTAAAGAACGAGAAAAATCTTTAAAGAAATGGCAACAAAGAAAAAGAGAACGAAAACAGAAAATTAAAATATGAAAGAAATTAAAAAGAAAAGTGAAGAAAGCAAAATGGAAGGAAATGTATAATAAAACAAGATTTAGATATTAAACAAGCTGCGTTTTATTTAAAGAGAAATGGCTGCTGTTGTTGATGGTGAACGAGAAGCCAAAATGGACAAGTTTCATCAATTTCTTGAGGGCAGTGGGAAAAAAATTAATGAGGTTAGAACATGAGTCAGGTAATGTTGAGATGCAGAGTAGACGTTACTTCATCATTATGGACGAGACGAGAGACAAGACGATGGGTTGGGGCGTAACATAAGCAGAAAGTGCTGATGGGATTTCTGCGAGTCTCACACTGAATTATGGTTGGTAATGAAGCAGCACACCTTGTTTAAAGTAGGCGAAGACAGCGTGAAGATCCTCCTGACTGTGTTTGTGTATATGATGCTTGCATTGGTAATAGAGGTGAAACAAGAGGAAATGATTTCGCTTAAATTATTTACAGCATGCCTCGAAAGTATCTTCCGGAAAATGAACTGAGAAGAAAATGGACAATATTTGAAATCCTCCAAGACGTCGTTTCATTAATATCAGAATAATCGGGTGAATTACAAAAAAAAAGTTACGTGACATAAATAGAGGAAGATCTCCATGTATGTTTAAAAAAAGGAACAGAAATAAAAACGTATGCAGAAAAAGCGTCTTTGGGCCTAAATTTTGCCAGCCTTTCACACACACACACGGACATAGACACAGACACACACACACACACACACACACACACACACATATATATATATATATATATATATATATATAGGGTACATTGAAATCAACACCTAGCAATGACAGTCTGTTTCATAGTCAAACTCAATCGTCAGGCCATCCGATTGCATTTGAGCATAAAAAAGACTGTCGCCACTGGGTGTTAACTTCAATGTCCACACTTATATTTACATACGCTCTATCCCTGATAATGAGTACTTTAACTCATAAATATATCATACCTTAAGACTATATTTTATCGTTTATATATATATATATGTGTGTGTGTGTGTTAAAAAAGAGAGAAATCGCAAACGTTTTTGGTTATAATGTGGATTTGTTTTAGTATATATATTAAGAATAAAATATAATATATATATATACTAAAACAAATTTACATATAACCTGACATATTACATATAACCCAAAACGTTTGCAGTTTCTCTCTTTTTTAAAATATACATTTTTCTCTCGTTGGAACAACTATAATCTTTTTTATATATATATATATATATATATATATATATATATGTGTGTGTGTGTGTGTTTGAACGTAATCTTCAAGCAGTTAACATTGCGTTCAAATAAAAAAAGAGGCCACCGCTCGGTGTTGACCTCAGTTTCCATTTAATATTTACATACGCTTTATTCTTTATATTAACTACTTTTACCCATAAATACAGCATATCTGAAAAGATAATATATATATATATATATATATATATATATATATATATATATAGAGAGAGAGTGAGAAAGAAAGAGAGAGGATATAAGGATAGATAATGCATTATGACTGTTAGTATCACAATTTAATATGACTTTCAAAACAAGTACTACTCCTCAATTAGAGCGCTATATATATATATATATATATATATATATATATATATATATATATATATATATATATATATAAGTTTGTGAATGTGTGTCACGAGGGATTGGGGAGATAGGGGAAGACGAAACCGGGACTTTCCAGTTTCTTTTGTTTTGAGCAACTAATGGGACCTGTGAGTTATTTACGACTATGACCTTTTGACTAATTATTTATGCTGGTTGGGTGGTTGGAGGAAATGTGTATGTAAAAAGACATGGTTTATATATGATTCTGATCTTCATATTGTTTATGATTATAATTTGCACTTTTAGTCACTTAAATTATATATTTCATTAGTTATGTATATTTTCCGTGTGTTTTTGTTTGCTTCTTTGTTTTGGTGTGTGAAATCAAATTACGTTATGAGATTTTAATTTAGTATTTTGTGTCTTGATGTCACAGTAGGTAGCGCAAAAGGAATTTCATGTCTGCATATGGAAATGATTTCTGATCTTCATTTTTTTTTCTTCTGAGAAGGTAATTATCGTTATATTCTCCTCAGGGTAAAAGATTTGAGTTATTGCTGTAAGCTGGTACTGTTTTTCTTATCTTCCATATTATTTTTTATGTGTTTTAGTCTGAGTTTCTGAGATGCGAGACGTGATTTGATAGAGAAATACTGTTAGCATACTTTCCGTTCTTGAATGATGTTTTGTTCCTCGATTAAGCTCTGAAGAGCGATGCACGGTAACCGGTTGTCATTTTTTTTTTTAAAGTAGTTTTATTTTATTTTTTAGATTTAACTCTTTAAGATAGATATTTTTTTCTTCGCTCTCCGTTTTATTAATATAGTTTTAATGTGTTCAACTTTACGACAATACTTAGAAATAAAACAGAAATAAGATTTTAATGTAACGTGCCGGACAAATTCTTAAGAATTAGATGTTGAAGAACTAGTAGAAGTATTTGGTTGATTTTGTTTGACGGCATGTCAAACTCTTTTTGGTTATTTAATGCCGAAATCTAAATATTTTGTACGTTTGTTTGTTTTGTGTTACGGCATATCAACATCAATGGATTATTTAATGCCGACAAGATTTTTATTGCTGGTAATATTTTTTTTTTAAATGTATTGCTGGTAATATATTTTTTTTAAATGTATTGCAGGTAATATTTTTTTTTAAATGTATTGCGGGTAATATTTTTTCCTTCAAAAATGTATCGCTGGTAATATATTTTTCAAAAAATTTACAGCTGGTAATATTTTTTTTCATTAAATATTTCTGGTATTAAAACCTATTTTTACACTTTCATAGTGTTTTTACCGCATGTTTTGGATGTTAACTATTTGTCCATAGTTGGGACCCTAACAGGTGCTACCACCCCGGGTCAGTGTGGACCTGGGAACACCAGCAATTAAGAGGTGGTTCCACGCCCCTCGAAACCTCCTGATCAGAGGCCTTGCCGTTGAACGTAGTTTATCGTATTAGCCAGGACGGTATTTCGTACGTAATTTTATGCATTCAACCACAGATATTTTATACATAAGTTTATACTTTAAGGGCAAACGTATATTTTTAGATATATACTTTGTACAGGATAAAAAGTATTGTTGGTAACTTCTTTTAAAAATGTATTGCTGGTAATTTCATTACAAATTTTTTTTTAATATTTTTCTTGTTTTGATGTTTGTTTAGTGGTTCACTATTTGCCCATAGCTCGGACCCTAACAGGTGCTACCACCCTAGGTTAGAGTAGACCTGGGAACAACAGAAATTTGAGGTGCTTCCACGCTCCTCAAAATGTCCATTTTCCCGATCAGAAGCCTTGCTGTCGCCAGATGTCTTTGGAAAGACTATGAATATAAAAATAAAGTGATATACAATTTAGGTAATTTTGAAAGGAGTTTTAAAATAGGGACAAATGAAAATCACCTTGTAAATATGTGTAATTGACAGTACATAAATTATATAGTACGCTCGTAAAAAAATTTTCTAGATTATTCTTCATCAGACCTTCCTCTTCTCACATTTGAATCGAAAAATGTTGATTGTTATCAGAATTGAAAAAATAAATTATATCCAGAGTGGACAAAGAAAATGGCAGCTTCTGCTCATGTATGGCAATGGTACTCCATTTTCGGCCTGATCTGGCTATCGTATGTATGTATGTATCATATACTCATATTCGAGGATACCCTTCTACTGTCCCAATCTACCCAATCTCTCTTTCAGACGCTCGCTCAGGCACATTTGTGTTTATTCAATACCTACAGAGGCCACCTGTGGTTTATACTACAACTATGCTGAGCAGACTTTACTTTCAGTTTCTGGGAAAGAGCGTGTTACCTAGCGTGATCAACAATTTGAACAAGGCCAGTACGCTCAAGCCCTCGTACACGATGACTTGTGACTTCGTGCTAGAACAGCTATCGACGGCTCCCAAGGGTTCCATCTACCCAATTTTACTCACAAGGCTTCTGTCAACCCGTGCTATGGTTTTCAGGCACTTTTCAAATGTGCTGCACGCTGGGATCGACCCCAACTGATAACATAAAGAAGTCTCCTTCCTGACGAATCGACCATGGTGAGAGTCGAACCCGAGTCTTATGGTCAGAATGCGAACGTTCTAACCGCTTGGCCACGAGCCCATTCTGAATATTGAAAAAAATAGAGGATAACAGGAGGAATCAGGTACTTAGTCACGCAGTACAGGGAACCGGACATTTTTTCCAGCATCTTTAACGATGGGTGGTATGTACGTGTTCCGTTTGAGGTCTGGGTTGAGTGTCAGTCCCAACAGGCGCTCAAAGCACAGGGCCTCTTTGAAGGAATATACGTTCATCGCGATTGGTGAAAGTTCTGGGTTCGATCGGCGATGATGGATGGTTACATATTGTTTTTGATGCACAATGTAACCAGCCATTCCCCCTACCCCCGATAAGTGATTAAACTGAAAAAAAAGAAAAAAAAAAGACGTTGGACGTGATATATATCAAGAAAAATGATAACAGGTGGAGCAAAAGGTTGCTTGATTAGTTCTCAAATGTTAACAAATATTGTATGAAATAGATTGGACAGAAGACGGATAAATAAAATAGAAGAATTTGTTACCGTCATGGAATAATTTGGGAAAGGTATTTGTACAACGGCGGACAGTCAATGCCTAATGATGGCGACATACATACATATGTATATCAGTGAGGGGTCAAATTATCATGGTATGCTTTGGACATTCACGACTCCGCTAATGTCTTACTATTAGAATCAGATGTGACACATACAATTACCTTGACTGTTACTTGTCACATGAATGAAGGTTGCCTCATTCTGCGCATCCACAGTATTACGCAACTTATAATATGATTATAAACAATCGCTCGTGTATAGTCGGATTCTGCAGATTTAAGTGGTGGAACTGCTTCATCCGCCGCAACCTGTTTGATAACTGTCCTCGCCGATATCATATATGTCAGAGGTGGTCAAACTGCGTATCGCCAGCCACATGCGGTTTTTTGACCTTTAATACGCGGCTGGTGGAAATATATTGGCTGAGCTCCTTAAAATAATCATCAGTTAATGTTTTGAAAACATGAAATGTGAAAACATTTCACACACACACACACACACACACACACACACACACACACACACACACACACACATATATATATATATATATATATATTAATTATATTAATATATATAATATAATTAATATGTAAATTATATATTAATTCCTCCAGAAAAAAGATTTTCTACAATGAACTGAAAAATATTAAGCGGGCTCTCATTAATAATAACTTCCCAAAGCACATTATAGATGAACAAATAAGATGATATATATATATAAAAAAAAAAAAACTCAACACACGTCAAATAGAATATAGTACTTCCCCCAAAGACACTAAATATATCAAACTTCTATATTGTAACCAGATGCATGCTAACTACATGCAGGATGAAAAAAATCATAAAGAGTCTTATTTCGATTATCATATATTCTATGGATTCTAATAAAAAAAATAAAATAGCATAAAAAAATAAAATACAACCAATTTAATTATTCGCAATAACTCCTCCCCACTAACTGATGTATTACGTAAAACCAACATTATATACCAATTTAAATGTTCCTTGGGAGAATGTATCTGACAAAAAAACAAAACAAAACAAAAAAACAAATATTACACGTCTGACCATTCGTCTATTGCAAGACATCTACAACAACATGCCTGTCTGCATTCACAATATAAAAAATTACTAATCGGCAACACAACTATCCTACACCATGAAAACAACAAATTCAGACTACAGATACTAGAAGCAATTGATATCAAAAAATTAAAACCGTCACTGAACAGAATCAAGTATGAATACTGCAGTAATGTTCTGAAATGCCTGTAAAGGAACGGTTTTTTTTTCACGCTTTAATGCGCGCGTGACCATGACATTATAACATAGAGAGAAAAAATTCCATAACGGATAATTTTTTCACGTTCTAATGAACGCTCAACACATTGTTAACCATTTTGCATGTAAAAGCATAATGAAAAAATTACGGTAATGGATAACAACGCACATCTTTGTATAAATATTTATATTAATGAACAACATATAGTTTGGCATTACTTGCACCCCTGAAGATGATCTTGGAAAAAGATCGAAAGTACTTGGGAAATGAAAATAAAAGAAATTTAAACAGCTATAAAACATTTCTCTCATCCTTTAACATCAATACACGGAAGGTTATTCGTGAGTATGAACGGATTTTGTTAAAATTACCAGACATAATGCCTGTAATGTATTCAAACCGATACACACACACACACACACACACACATATATATATATATATATATATATATATATATATATATACTTTGTGATATTTATATAAAACTTTTGTAACAAAAACGTATGCATAGATTTTGTTAATGCCTTGCGGCTCTCAAACTTCTGAAAATATATATATATATATATATATATATATATATATATGTGTGTGTGTGTGTGTATATATATATATAGAGAGAGATACTATATATATGGTGTCCCTGTATTTTAGTGACAACAAAGTGATTTTTTTCGGCCATCGTAGTTTACGTGCCAAACTAACCTAAGATAAAAAAAATAAAATAAAATCTGCTGAAGTTTCCTGCCGTAGAACTTAAAAAATTTTTATATTACTGTTCACCCAATACAAGGCACAAGAGCCACTCAAGATAGAAAATTATTGTGTTATTTTGTACGAGTGAAAGAAAAGGCAAGTAGTAAAGTTTATGGCCTTATGCAGGTAAGATAACGGTTAAGCCTAGACTTGAAGAGGTCAAGTTTGTAGTGATTGGGAAAGCATCCTGCCGGGAGTCTGTTCCACAAAGCAGGAGTTCTTGGGGAAGAAGCTGTCCGAATAAAACTTCTTACTCATAGATATCGAAAGGAATCGGGATGATTCATCGATACAGTGTATCTTTTTTTTTTTTTACAATGCTCTTCATCGTGTAGAAGGCTCAAGTGCTACTCCTTGAGGCAGAGGGTTACAGTTGATGGAGCTGTTTTGTTTTTAATCAATTCACCTTAAAGCAAGGCAATAATGCCACTAAGACGCAAAACGCTACTGAGAGAGAAAAAGAATGAGAAATGTTAGAGGGGATCGGAAATAAAATCCTAAACAGAAAACAAGGTATAAAGCTCTACACCTTCAAAATACTTGGGAGGAGTGTGAACCGGGTGATAATGTTTTGAATTTTTCAAACTAACGGATATTTGATAAATTTAATACATATGAGTGAATTTATTCAGCTGTATTTGCTTTGGGGAAAATGATTGCAGTTCATTTTCCATGTTATCGTACTTTTGCCGGATATTTTCATTTTGCTTCGAGCATTGCGTTCATTTCTAATTATTTTCGCTCCCCGTTTTCTTTTTTCTTTTCGTGTACTTTACACATTTCAGTTTTTAGTATTTTCTTCATCTTTCCAACCATTCTTATAATGATTCTTTTTCGCCTTCCTTCAACACATCTATAATTTCTTTGAATAGATTCACACCGTTAAATGCAACGCCAATTAAAAGTAAACATTCGTTCATCTCACTTACAGTATTAATGAACATACACTTTTTTAATTCGCAAAACATTGCATCGACTGAGTTTTATCTTACCAATGTTGGGTTGTAGATCCGAAGAGGATGTGGAAAACCTTCACCTTGGTGTCGTGATCAAGCAACATACGTAATTCACTGTTATTGAATCTACGATTCAACGTCATTGCATGACTCAATATAACATTCATCATTATCTAAACAACCGGATGGGATTCAGTAGATGTACATTCATCCGTTTTTCACATCCTTAACCGCTGACGTGCAACTCATTAGCTTATCATAACCTTTCCCTCTGACGTGCAACTTATTTATGGATTGCATCCTTACACGCTGACGGGCACCTCACTCGCTTCTCCCCACTGATATGCAACTTACTTGTTTATTGCATCCTTATCCTCTGACGTGCACCTCACTCGCTTATCATAACCTTTCCCTCTGATGTGCAACTTATTTGTTGATTGCATCCTTACACGCTGAGGTGCACCTCCTTCGCTTATCATACACTTTCCCGCTGACATGCAACGTATTGTTGATTGCATCCTGACACGCTGACGTGCACCTTGTTCACTTGTCATACCCTTTCTCCTTGACATGCAACTTATTTGTTTATTGCATCCTTACACGCTGACGTGCAACTCATTTGATTATTATGATAATCTGACGTGCAACTTATGCGTTTATTGCCTCCTTTCTGCTGACGTGTAACTCATTCACTTATCACATCCTTACGTTCTGATTTACCCTTTGTTCAATATTTTCAAATCATATAACGTTTAACGCATGGCACACTCTGCACGGGCGTCGCCTTCATGCGGAACTGTTTTCCTCTCTGCCTGTGTAGCTGTTGCATATCCCAAAGAGGAGAAAGAATTCAACTCTTATTGCTCACTCTCCACGTCGACCTTTATCCATCATAGCTCTTTGCTAACTATATAGATTCAGACAGAGTTCTATTATTTCACCGATGGATCAGGGTTCATATACGACTGCTTGATTTTGTATACAATATCGGTTTGGAAAACTCTTTCGTGTAATATGATAGGACAATATGTTTGACATATGAAGGTCCCATATTAGTGCATCTATCATTTAACGACCGTCATTGATTCATTACACAAAATTCTGATTGCTTACTAAAGGGACAAGTCACATAAATAAAAAGTGTTTGGATAATAGAACAGGAAGAAACGGGTATCATAAAGTCAAATGTTGCTTACATGAACGAGAGAAAGGAAGTTGTGGAGAGCTATGATTACTCACATGCTAAAGGGACAAGTCACATAAATAAAAAGTGGGTGGATAATAGAACAGGAAGAAACAGGTATCATAAAGTCAAATGTTGCTTACATGAACAAGAGAAAGGAAGTTGTGGAGAGCCATGATTACTCACATGCTAAAGGGAAAATTCACATAAATAAAAAGTGCATGGATGAACAGGAAGAAACAGGGATCCTAAAGAGTCAAACGTTGCTTAAATCAACACAATATAGGAAGTTGTGAAGAACCATGATCGCTCACATTGTGAAGAGACATTTTTGCTATTTTTCTCTTACTTGGTTAGAAAAAGTGCTGATTTTCTTTTTAATACCAATTTGTTACTGTATTTAGGAGTTAAAATTGTCATGAGCTAAGTTGAAACCTATAAATAACTAAAAATTAAAATATCACGCAGACTTCTATTTATCTGTGTGTATTGACCTGTCTAAAATATTTGTAACTGTAGTACAATTGCACAAAATTATTAAAAAAGACAAGGATCCTGAGAAAAGTACAATTCCTATCAGGATTTAAAATTGGTGATATGCAGGTGACCCGGTGTTGATAATAGACGCAGAAAAGACACCGAAAGCACTCCCACAGAAAGTAGGAAAGAGAGAAGAATGTAATCGTCTGGTTCACCTTTCTCCCTGTTTTTTTTTTGTTTGTTTGTTTGTTTTTTTTTTTAACAAGAGTAGAGATTTATCCCTTGTTTCCTGTTTAGGATGAAGTTTCCAGTTCCTTCTAACGTATTCTCATTCTCTTTCAGTCCCAGTAGCCTTTTGTGGCTTAGCGGCATTATCGCCTTTCTTGGGGGTGAGTTGATTAAAAAATGTTTGCTTGTCAGCAAGAGAAACAGCCCAAAATACGAACTGCTAATTGGCGACATCGAAATCATGACAGAAAGAATATTTAAATTGTTACAAATTCATGACGGTCGTCTTCGAGTATAGAATCCAGAGGTTAGCAGTGAATATTTCGGAGACAGTAGGAAAGCGTAGTTCAGGTTCGCAGAGGATATCGCAGCAAAGTAGCAGAGCGTAGTTCTTCCTTCTGTCATCTTCGCCTGTCAAGTTGGCACTGGTCATTCCGGTAGGGTAAACGAAGATGGCCACCTTTATACACGACGGATACAATGTTCAGCGGCTTCTGATTGGTTAACCTTCTATTGGTGGACTATAAAGGGAGTTAAGTCATTTTCACTAACTCACTAGTCATATATATATATATATATATATATATATATATATATATATATATACACAAAAAACTGTAACATAAATATCTACGAAGTGTTTTAGCAGACGAAAAAAGATGTAACACAGAAATCCGAAGTTACTATTTAGAACTGCTAGGTCTTCTGCTGGGAAGGTTGATTCACTGTGATATGCCAGAGAATTTGTCTCGTTAGAATTCATCTTACACATTTATAAATCTACCATTTCTCCGTACATTGAATATTGCTGCCATATCTGTTCTGGTGCGCCTGCTATATATCTAGAGATTCTCGACAAAATTCAAAGTGTCCTTAATGTTCTTGGTCCTGACCTGGCATCTCGACTTCAGTTACTTTCTCGCCGCCGTGACGTAGCTTCCCTCTGCCTTTTCTATAAATATTATCATTGCAATTATTCTAATGGGTTTTTCACTTCGGAAACTCGACCGTACTCGAAGCGTACTACTAGATTTTCAACTAAGGCTCACCATTTTACTGTTGAATTACTTATATGTAACTGTAAGTTCTATTCTAATATTTTCTTCCCGCACACTTCTCGTATATGGAGCTCTTTTTCTAGTTTATTGCTTCCTTGCACACTACAATTTTCACAAAATTATATGCAATGTGAATCGCAAATTTGTGTTCCTGAAACCTGTTCTCTTTTCTAAGGTCCTCTCATTCTCTTTCTCTTTGAGTAACACCTTACGTCTTAGTGGCATTATAACCTTGCTTGAGGTGAAATGATTACAAAAAATATAACATTCTCTTTTTGTAACAGTGAATGTTGAACAGTTTTCTTACAGAGGTGTAGTGCTGAGCATATGATGACCAGAACACGAGAGCAACAAAGTTGCCCTAAGGAAAAAATTAGAAAGTGAGGTAATTTCTCGGACACGTAATGAGGAAGGGGGACTTGGAAAATTTTAATCAGAGTCGAATTTTCTTGAACATAATGAGAAAGGTGGGGTACTTCAACGTAGTGTAATGGTGAGCTAGCGTGTCTCGCTAGATCAGATAAGACTGAAAAGTGAGTTCGATCCTCATTGGGTGCCCCTACACTTTCGGCCTCGTGCCACATCTGCGCTACGCTTAGAAAATCGCTATACTGAAGAAAGTGGGCTTGGAGAATTTGACACTCACGGGGCATACTAAAGGTGAAAATTTCAGAGGCAAGCATCGAGTAACCCAAAAGATGAACTGGGAATTATAGAGGCATTACTTAGAGCTAGAAATCATAGAAAATTGAGGAGAGCCATGATCTCCCACGTCTAGAAGAGACACAACGTATAAAAGAATACTGAATGCCTGTCTGTGTCCACACGTACAGGCGTATGACCGGTCTCATGTGTATTATACGTTAAAAGAAATATTTTATTTAAATAACAAACCTCCCGGACGAAACAAGATGACTGTTTTTTTTTGGTTTTTTTTTTGTTTTTTTTTTGTTTTTTAGCGTTTCACCCCAAGCAAGGCGGGAAGCCACTAGCACGGAAGGGGTTACAGAAAGTTGGAGCGAGAGCAAATAGGAGTGATAGAGGAAAGGATGAAGAGAAGGTTAGGGGATAGATCAGGGCATCTGGAGACGTCGATTGACATTACATTTGAATAGTTGGAGATTACAGCTATCAGGGAAACAGGAAAAGGGGAGGGACTACCACAGGCGAGAGGTGCGAGACATGAAGCTATTGGAGTAGAAGAAACGGCTACATTTAACAGTTTCGACAGTGAAAGGGTGAGAGCG
Organism: Acanthosepion pharaonis; assembly: GCA_903632075.3. Taxonomy (NCBI): domain Eukaryota; kingdom Metazoa; phylum Mollusca; class Cephalopoda; order Sepiida; family Sepiidae; genus Acanthosepion; species Acanthosepion pharaonis. Next base: position 1,405,921 of record CAHIKZ030000568.1, read on the forward strand.
GGATGCCAGCCTAGTAGAATACTTAAATTCATGAAGTTTGGGAACCAGCGAAAGCAGCTCCTCGGAGCAGTTACCATGAAAGTATTTGTAAAAAAAAAGACTTAATCCAGGATTGAAAGAAGTTATTTCCCTTTTATATATTTTCCTAAATGTTCATTGGTTCTCATTCACTCTATGTTGAATAAACGGCTGTCAGTTTAAATTTGCATTATGAATCGTCCTGCTCTGAAGTTAAAAAAAAAAACAACTAAAAAAACTAAAAAACATTTAATGACTTTCTGTGAAGGCCTTGGTCATGGCTATTAATTTTAATTTCCATATGTTTGATGCAATTCTTTCTGAACGTTTAATTTTCGGGAAGAAATCTGAGAAGTTCGTCAATACCAAATTCAGTAACAATTTTAAGAATGAACGAAAGAACGGAGTATAATTAGAACAGAAGAAATAAGATAAAAAAATTAAAGACTAACTGCTTTTGGGGCAACAAATAAGAGTTATTTAGCAAATATGTGAGAATCATTTATCCAGTCTTATTATTAAATGCATCAAAGAAATTTACAGAACTTCATAGGAAATGAATTTAATAGAGAAAGGCATTATGCAAATATACAAGGGGTCTAAGACTTACGTCGAAGATCCGTTCCTACAGCGCGACGTAAAACTGATTTTCGACGTAGGTCGGAACTCACCTACATAAACACTCATGAGTCTGTCTTACGCTTGGGAGCTATAATGAAGGGCAAAAAGTTCCCCAAAATAACGACAGAAACGAGAGATAGCGAATGTAGCACAATCCAATATAGCGTACAGCCGGTGAAGAAACAATGTCGTCTTCCTCATATAGCGCCGCCTGACGATATATTATAGGAGATGGCGCCGTAACCACGAAACGCCGTACGCCGTTTCTTTATCTCAAATTAGTTTTGGTTCTTCAAACAGAAATGATGTATCGAAAATCAGGAAAAAGAAAATCATCAGTGACAGAGAATTCATGAAAACATTCTTCTTCTATTTGCTATACCCCTTTAGAGCGTTGGCGATTATGGCTCTCCACAATTTCCTGCCTATTGTAAATCTTGACTGTGATATCTCTCCTAAAACTTGTTTTGCATTCCATTAACTCACTAGGTATGTTATGCGATGTTTTTCTGTGTCCCTCTTCCCTTCAATCTGCCTTGTGAGTACCAAATTTTCAAAGCCCTCTTTTCTCATTGTGCCCTATATCTTTCTGCTGTTAAGTATAAGTGTCCCTTTTGCTTCCATTTTCTCTAAAACTTCGTCGTTGCTCACATGTTCAATCCATGGTATCCTCAGCATCCTTCTGTAGAACCACATTTCTGTTGCCCCAAGTCTTTTCTTCATCTTTCATAAGATTGTCCAACATTTATTGCCATATAGGAGGGTTGACATTACATAACAGCTCAGTACTCTTTTCTTTGTCTCTATCGAAATTTTCCTGTTTCTTAATACTATGCTTAGCTTTTGGAACATATTTTTCCGTTTCTATTGTTATTATTCTATATTATATGTTTGGTAATAAAATAAGCACATCGCATTTCCCTTCTTGCTTGTAACCATCCATCACAATAAAATAAACGTTTTTTCAGTACGAAAGCAGAATGAATCAAAAAAAAGTTTCATAAACTTCTACTTAGAGCTGTTACTCTATTATAATATGAATAGATGATGTGAACAAAGACTTATATTGACAATATCACTAGTTACGTTAAAATTAAACGAAAATATTATCAAAAATTTGAAACTCAGAAGAGATTAAAAGATCTTGAACTACTTAGAAAGATAGAAGAAAAATAAAATTTACAAGGTAAGTTTGGTTTGGTTTGGTTTGTTGTGTTTTACGGCATATCAACCTCAATGGGTTATTTAATTTGTTTTGTCAAAAATCTATTTCTGGTAATAATTTTTCCTTCAAAAAAGTATTGCTGGTAATTTTATTTTCCTCAAAAATGTATAGCTGGTAATATTTTTTCCCCAAAATGTATTGCAGTTAATATTTTTTCAAAAAAGTATTGTTAGTAATATTTTTTTTTCAAAAATATATTCCTGGTAATAGTTTTTTCTTCAAAAATTTATTGCTGATAATAATTTTTTTTTTTTTTTTACAAAGTATTCCTGGTATTAAAACCCATTTTTACCCCAGTTTTAGGGGTTAACTATTTGCCCATAGCTGGGACCCTAACAGGTGCTACCACCACGGGTCAGGGTGGACCTGGGAACACCAGCAATTGAGGTGGTTCCCCACTCCTCAAAATCTCTTGATCAGAGACGTTGCTGCTGGACGTAGTTTGTCGTCTTACCCAAGACGTGAATGTAGTTTATCGTCATACCCAGGACGGTTACAAGGTATGTAAAACTCAAAGAAGACTATAATCATGTCAAAATCGCAGAAAAATGGACGGAAGAATAGGGAAGAAACCCAGGAAGCACAAGACCGAAGAGTCAAAAACGGAAAGAAAAACCATTCTACAGACACTAGATAGATTGGAAAGTCATATTGATGATGTACATGGCTGCGTAGAGGCAACATTCAAATAGAAACTTAACCCAAAGCTACCCCAAAAGAAGCAAGAATGTAAAGGCCAAAATAGACAAAACAGGAAATATGAAAACTGTGTGGAAGTAAAGTTTATTCAGTGAACAAAACAATTCGTGAATGTAGCAATTGGGGAGCATCCTCTCAGGAGTCTTCTTAACAATGGAATACGAAGAGAATTAAGATGATTCGTTCCAGTGTATGAGAATACGCCCTAGGACAACACTCGAAGGACCTAGCTCTTTTGCTGTTCGGAACTGAGATCGAATACAAAGATTACTTTGGGATCTCTTAAGGTGATCTCAGCACATATTGCTGTCACAACAGATTAAATCCTCTTAGATTCAAAGATTCCTTATTAAATTCGATTTTGACGTCTTGCGTGAATCGGACACATAAAATCGGCTGGGACTTTGATATTCAAACGGATTACCCAATCCCGCACTGCATATCGTAGTTGTAAAGAAGAAAAAGAAAATCAGACAGATTCATTGGTCCGGCTGGTGACAAAATGGATCTGAAAGTGAAAAATAGATAAGTATATCGACCCCTTAATAAGGAGCTGAGGAAGTTGTGGATTATGAAAGCGACAGTCATTATTGAATTGTTGGAAACAATCTCCAAAAGACCTGGAAAGAAAATAGAAGACACGGAAACTGAAGGGTGGGTTCAAACGATAGTTTTTTTTTTTTTTAACAGCTAAAGGGATTGTCATACAATCGGTACTGAGACTAGAAAATTATTCTTTTTCAATTTTTATATTACTATAGATAAAGCAGTTCAAATCATGAATATCAAATAAAAGAAAAAATATTTATAAAAGTTGATAAAATTTAATAGGGGTCCCGTTTGGTATTTAAATTAGTTGAAAATTGACCGTCCTACGGAAGCCAAAACAAGTGCGTTGATATGGCGTGATTTCTTAAAATGCAAAAAAAAAAAAAAAAAAATTCTCAATCTAGAGCACTTAATCCATAATAATATATGACAAAAGTATTCCAGACTACGAATTATTACAAATTATTTATTTACTTACATTTAAGAAATCACGTGGTATGAGCATATGTTGTTTTCGTTTCTGTAAAGGAATCTACTTACATTGGATTTTCATAGTAAACTGTACTCCCTCTCTTAACTTTTATAATATTTTAAGTGAAAAAATATTGATGTATTTAATCATTATACATAATAAAAAATATATATATAATAAATGTATTTAAAAAAAACTATATATACTATAATATAATATATAATATATTCTAAAAAAAAACATATATATAATAAAAAATATTGAGTGCTAAATCTATCATAACTATTTCTGATTGTAGTGTCTATCACTCCACGCAGAGTTGTAGTCACTTAATCTCCTGTTCAGCGGAAACACTTTCGAAGATATGGAATCACCAGAGCCCTCTTCAGAGTCGGGCCTTTGTCTCACAGCCAATATCAGTAGGCCGGAACACACAACGCGACGATTTCCTCTTTTGAAATAATAGATCTAAAAAAAAAAAAAAAAAAAAAGCACCCAACCTTGAATAACCATATAATTTGCAAGAAATTTCTTCAGATATTTTATAAATCACTAAGACTCCGTCAATATTAAAACAACGAATCATTCATGAACCCATCTTTGACGAAATCGGTTAAAATTCTTAGAAAGAAAGTTCCTGCCATATCCAGACCATCAAGATTTTAGGTCGATGCAAAAGTGTCCAGTTTAATTTTTGGGAAAAATTGCTTATTTATAAAAAAAAAATCGTAGCATCGTTGTTAACTCATCAAATTATTTTCAATTTCTGGCACAAAATACGACCCGTGACTCTCGTGAGATTTTCAAAATAGGTAATTATTTGTGTTCATCAGTATAAATTCGGCGACTGACTGCATACGAAAAATTCAGTCTTGAGTATCGTTTAACCAGTATTTCACTGTCTTTGAATCTAATTGATACTTCTAACTTTCCGTAGAAAAATAAATAATTTACCCGCCGTCTACAAATCTGCCATTTGTCCTTGCATTGAATACTGCTGCCATATATAGCCCCGGTGTTCATCTTGCGGTCCTCAACAAAATCCAGAGACGCATATGCAATGTGATAGGTCCTAATCTAGCATCTCGTCTACAGTCACTTTCTCAAAGACGTGTTGTGGCTTCCCTCTGTCTTTTCTACAAATATTTTCATTGCAACTGCTCTGACAAGCTACTTTCACTGGTTCCCAAACTGCATGAATTTAAGCGTGCTACTAGGTTGGCATATCGGGCCCACACTTTCACTGTCGAAACAGTTAAATATAGCCATCTCTTCTACTCCAACAGCTTCTTATCTCGCACTTCCCGTCTGTGAAACTCCCTTCCTCTTACTTGCTTCCCTGATTGCTATAATCTTCAAATATTCAAATGTAATGTCAATCGATATCTTCTGATGCCTTGATGTTGATTCCCGTCCTGCTCTTTATCCTTTCCTCAAACAACCCTCTTTACTCTTGCTCTCACCCTCTGTAACCCCTTGCGTGCTAGTGGCACTCCCGCTTGGCCTGGGGGTGATATACTTAAAAATGTCTCTCCCTATATTGGTTTCTGTTTTACTCATATTCTTGTAACGGGTGCGCCCGGAAGAAACATCTATTCTCCCGTTATGGGCATTACTATATCCTTGATATAATTTCACCATGTTTCATGGACGGAACGGAATGGTTGAAAGGAAAAAGAATGACAAACATGCTTTGTTCTCAGAGAGACTTTTATATTACTAAGACATACAGAAAACCATATATATACATATATACACGTTCCACGTGGAGAATAATATATCACACAGATAGACACAGCAAAGCAAAATGTAAAGAGAAACAAAAAGAAAGAGTCTTACATATAATATTGAGATACTCCTGTACCTGGAGAAGCCATCTTTTGGGCTCCAGATTCAAACGGGATGGATTCATCTCTGTCTCAAGCAAGGCCATATTCACCGAACTGGAGTTTCATTCTATATATTGGAAAAATATATTCCTAAAGGAAAATGCACCATGTGCTTGTGAGCAGCTGGGGAGACAGATTTAGAAAGCAACCTTCTCGTTTGGCTGCTGAAAACGAACTGCAAAATGACCGGCGCTTTCGTGGCTGTATGGAGTGACGTCTTAAGCGGCCGTCATGTGACCCACGTGACTTATCTCTACCAAAGGGAGATAAGCACCTTCTGTATCCTTACACTCACTATATCTGTTTCTATTTCTCATACACTCTATATCGCTTTCTGTCTCACTCATACACTCTACATCCGTTTCCTTCTCCCTCATACATCTACATCCGTTTCTTTCTCCCTCATTCACTCTACATCCGTTTCTTTCTCCCTCATACTCTCTACATCCGTTTCTTTCTCCCTCGTACTCTCTACATCCGTTTCTTTCTCCCTCATTCCTCTACATCCGTTTCTTTCTCCCTCATACATCTACATTTCTTTCTCCATCGTACTCTCCATCCGTTTCTTTCTCCCCTCATTCCTCTACATCCGTTTCTTTCTCCTCATTCACTCTACATCCGTTTCTTTCTCCCTCATGCTCTCTACATCCGTTTCTTTCTCCATCGTACTCTCTACATCCGTTTCTTTCTCCCTCATTCCTCTACATCCGTTTTCTTTCTCCCCTCACAGTCTACATCCGTTTCTTTTTTCTCCTCCGTTTCTTTTCTCCCTCATTCTCTCTACATCCGTTTCTTTCTCCCTCATTCAGTCATCCGTTTTTCTTTCTCCATCGTACTCTCTACATCCGTTTCTTTCTCCCTCATTCTCTACATCCGTTTCTTTCTCCCTCATACAGTCTACATCCGTTTCTTTCTCCATCGTACTCTCTACATCCGTTTCTTTCTCTCTCATTCACTCTACATCCGTTTCTTTCTCTCATCCTCTCTACATCCGTTTCTTTCTCCTCGTACTCTCTACATCCGTTTCTTTCTCCTCATTCACTCTACATCCGTTTCTTTCTCCCTCATACCAAGTCTACATCGTTTCTTTCTCCATCGTACTCTCTACATCCGTTTCTTTCTCTCTCATTCACTCTACATCCGTTTCTTTCTCCCTCATAGAGTCTACATCCGTTTCTTTCTCCATCGTACTCTCTACATCCGTTTCTTTCTCCCTCATTCACTCTACATCCGTTTCTTTCTCCCTCATACAGTCTACATCCGTTTCTTTCTCCATCGTACTCTCTACATCCGTTTCTTTCTCCCTCATTCACTCTACATCCGTTTCTTTCTCCCTCATACTCTCTACATCCGTTTCTTTCTCCCTCGTACTCTCTACATCCGTTTCTTTCTCCCTCATTCACTCTACATCCGTTTCTTTCTCCCTCATACAGTCTACATCCGTTTCTTTCTCCATCGTACCTCTCTACATCCGTTTTTTTTCTCATTCATTCCTCTACATCCGTTTCTTTCTCCCTCATAGAGTCTACATCCGTTTCTTTCTCCATCGTACTCTCTACATCCGTTTCTTACTCCCTCATTCACTATACATCCGTTTCTTTCTCCCTCATACAGTCTACATCCGTTTCTTTCCCCCTCATACTCTCTACATCCGTTTCCTTCTCCCTCATACTTTCTACACCCGTTTCTTTCTCATACTCTCTACATTTGTTTCTTTCTCACACATACTCTCTATATATGTTTCTTTCTCACACATACTCTCTATATATGTTTCTTTACTCTAAAAATCTACTCTTACGGTCTACGGCTAATTTTTCTACGATCAGTGTGGCCGCTCACATTTTAATTGTGCAGACCAGTTCTACAGATTTCTGTTATCTTTATAAGTATTTTCTTTAAAATATTTGTATATTTTATCATAAAAGAACGATTTCGGTTTTGGCTAAATTAATTCTTTGGGAAACCAAATATGGAATGTTTCCTGAAGTGAAATAAACGATATTCTTTTGGCGACAAATTTCGTATAATATGCCACATGTGAAAGAACTTTGTGTTTGTTCTTTCTGTGTTGCGTTTGCGACAAGACGATGACTGTTGTCCTGCAGCAAAATCAAAGAGAGATTTTTGATTATCGATCTATTTCTTTGCCCACAAAAACTCTTTCGTTCCGATGAGTCAAGTCAATCGATCCAGGCTTACTGCACAATCTGCAGTGTAGCTCGGAATGTGCTTATCTCAAGCTTCATTCCGTTCGTAATACAACATTCCTTTTGAATCTCACCAAACCTGGAGAACTTCCCCAACCACCCGTACTCGATTCAATAGAGGTTGGAACTATGTGGGCTGTTCTCTACTAGCGATGATTTTCTACATATTTTTTATAATAAATCCATTTTCATCCCCGATATTAATCTTGTTTAAAAAAAAAAAAAGCAAACTTTTATTTTTTTTGTTTGGTTTGTTTAAGGGCATATCAACTCCTTGTGGGTCATTTAATCCAGAAATTTTATTTTGTTAGCTTTGGTAATTTTTTTTCCCTAAAAAAATGTATTGCTGGTAATTTTTTTATTTCTATGAAAATGTATTTGTGGTAATTTTTTCTAATGTGTTTTTATACTTTCATAGTGTTTTGATCCCATTTTAGGTGTTCCCTATTTCTCTTAACAGATGAGCCAGGGTGGATCTGGGAACAACAGCAATTAAGAGGTGGTTCCATACTTCTCAAAACCTCCTGATCAGAGTCCTTGCTGCTGGATGTAGTTTATCGTCATACCCAGGAGTAGCAAATTTTTATCTATTATATTAAGAAGAGAAAGACTAATCTTTGAACGGTGATCGACATTTTTTTTTTCATAAGGTCATTAGAGACCCGTTTAATTAAATGTTGCTGAGGGGGGCGGGGTTAAATCAGAAGTTAAAAATTAGAAATCGCGCTAAATCAGATTATTACGTTTTAAAGATTCCGGATTCTGATTTTGTTTTTTATCCGATCCTCTCAATAAATCATTTTTTTTTTTTAGATCTAAAGTACTTATTTCCTTTAATCAGGCCTATAGACGTTTTCCGCATATAAACTTTAGATTTGAAAAAAAAAAAAAAAAAATGAAAATTAAATTTTCTGATTAATTTTGAAAATTATTGGCGGTAAGGATTTTAGAGAAAATAAAGCTCAGCAGTGTTGTCAGATTGAGGCCAAGAAGATGAATTTGGTCTTTTGTTGAGTTCCAACAAAAGTGGGTGGAGGCTTCCGCTTCTGCGGGTCCTTATAGCGCCGTAGATAGTTTGTAAACGACGTAACCCAGTTGATTGATTTCATAAGCTAGCTTCACAGGCACTTCTAATATTTCACTAACATTGTGCAAACCTTTGAGCTGTGACACAATGTCGAATTTGTGGGATATGATAGCCGTCCCAAAATTACAGAAACCACTCGGCACTTTCTGTTTTCGGGACGTTTTAGCCCCCACCTGAAAGAGAAGTAATACCTGGGAGCACCCTGAGCCCCGAGCCCGTGTTCTTAGGCACCGAGTACAATGCCTTAATAATTGGGCGTTGTGGGTAATAATTTTTCTCATTATGCTCTAAACTAACTTTACAAAATTGGTGGTCAGAAAGCATTTAAAGGGTCAAAAAGTTTAATATGCTCGCGTGTAGAGTCGGAAAATTTACTCTGAAAAAATAAACGTCCTTCAATTTTCCCATAGGCAACTAAGATTAAGTCTCTTGTTGTCGGTCTCTTTCAAAATCGTCTTCTTCTATGTGCCATGTCTCTTCGGTATCTGGATGATCATGACTCTCCGCAACATTCTATCTCACATAGCTCTTAACAACGTTTGTGCCTTTGTCAAATCTCTCACTGCTCTTCCGCCGTCAATCCACACAAGAATGGTCAGGTAGTTGACCCGCAGCCGTCCCCTGTTCTTTTTGTCTTCGATATGTCATGTGAGTGTCAAATTCTCCCAGCCCTGCTTCCTTATTATCTGTCCAAGTAATTTCAATTGGCCCTTTCTGATTCTGAGTGTCCTTTTTGTTTTCATTTTCCTTAACACTTCCTTGTTGCTTGTGTTTCAAAATCGCAAGAAATGATGAAAGGTTATCATGAACCATTTATTTACTTATTTTCTCTGGATATATATTTTATTAATTGAACATAAAAACGGAGAAGAGACACTACGACGATGGTCAGCTTACCATTAAATTCCGTTCCTTTTATTTCACCGGTCTTTGGCGCCTGTTACGCTTACTTCGTTTTTATGACTCTCTTACAACTCTTAACTTGTATTAACCTTTTCGAGGGCCCGGTATTTGTCGGAGACGCGCAACTCCCTAAATCTAAGCGTGTATCAAATTTGAAAAAGAATGTGTATGCAAGATGTGGAAACATAACTGTTATTTTACAAGCACAGAGAAATGCATCTTTTATGCGGACTGCTGTGTATAAAGACCTTTGCATATATTTACTCTGTATTTCTCTGTTTATTTATTCAAACTCAAGATATAAGGTGCGAATTGGAAATCTTAAAATCAACCAAGTAGAGAAATTTAACTCATCGCGGAAGTGTTATAACAGACGACGAAAAATATAACACAAGAAGGAAAATGTGTATTGGAATAGTGAAAGATACCTTCCAGAAACTAAGCAAAGTATTAAGAAATAAGAAAATTTCATTAGAAACAAATCGAAAAGTCTGACGCTGAAATCCTACCGAGCATGGGAATAGTGAAAGATGTCTTTCAAAAACTAAGCAAAGTATTAAGAAATAAGAAAATTTCATTAGAAACAAAAACAAAAGTGTGACGCTGAAATCCTAACATCATGGGAATAGTGAAAGATGTCTTTCAAAAACTAAGCAAAGTATTAAGAAATAAGAAAATTTCATTAGAAATAAAAGTGTGACGCTGAAATCTTAACGAGCATGGGAATAGTGAAAAATGTCTTTCAAAAACTAAGCAAAGTATTAAGAAATAAGAAAATTCCATTAGAAACAAAAAGAAATGTTCGATACAGAAATCCTAAGGAGCATTGGAATAATGAAAGAGGTTTTCCAGAATATAAGCAAAGTATTAAGTAATAAGAAAATTTCATTAGAAAGAAAAAGTAGTGTGACGCAGAAATCCTAAGGGATATAGAAATGGTGAAAGATGTCTTCCAAAAAGCTAAAGAAAGTATCAAGAAACAGGAAAATTTCGTTTGAAACAAAGAAAATACTACTGAACTTCTATGTAATATCCATTCTCCGATATAGCAGTAAATGCAGAACAATCACCTCATAGATGAAGCTGAGACGTGAGGCAACAGAAATTGTGGTTCTACCGAAGGATGCTGAGAATAACATGGAATGAACATGTGAACAACGAGAAATTTTTTATGAAAATGGAGGCAAAAAAGACACTTGTATTTAGAATGAAAAAGACAGAGTTGAAATTTTTGTGATATTCAATGAAGAAAGAAGTTATGACGAATTTGACATTCAAAGGACATACTAAAGGTTAAAGTGCATAGGCTTAACGAGCTTAAGTAAATGGCTGGGGCAACATGGACTGGGAGGGATAGTGAAAAGACAAACCTTACTAAGAACTACAAAGTGTAAGAAGTTGTGGAGAGCCATGAACGCTCATGTTCTGAAGTGAAACAGCATATATAAAAAGAAAATGTCTATCTTAATGATAGGCGACACATTTTCTATTGGATTAATATCTGTAGAAGATGGCGGGAAATTCCATTACTTTCGTAACATTGAAACCTTTTTTGGCAAGGTGGGCAACATTCAGCTAGAATGAGAAGGGGTATTATAAATACATATATAAATAATGATAGAGAACAAATATTGCTTAGAGCTACGAAGGATTGGGAGATGTGGAGAGCTATGATCGGCCACACGCTGAAGTGACACGGCACATAGAAGATGTTCGTATATATCATAATGTACAGTGTGAATTTTTCTCTCCGTTCTTTGTTCATAATTTCTGTCACGTTAAAGCAGATAATATATCTGCTTTAACGTGACAGAAACAAAAAGAAAAGAAATAAGAAAGTTAACAATTAAACAAAAATAAAAGAAATAAGAAAATTAACAAATGAATCCAAATTCGAACGTCCAGACTTGAGGTAAACAAACAAGTAATATATCCATTATTCTAGCGTTCGGCTGCTTGAACTGCATGGTAAAATTAACTCTCAAATACTAAATTAGGCAGAATATTCACATACTAACTTAGGTGATCCTAGACTCAGTACCGAGGAATGACGCTTAGATTTTAGACAAAGTACACAGATACAAAACTGATCTGCGGCACAAGCCCTGATAGATACATAAAGAGAACCTTCATTTTTTTATGGGTACTTGGTACAGAACATGTAATCAGTAAGCCAGAGTTCAAATTCTGGCCTAGTCGGTTGCGTTCACTTTCGCATAAATAGCTTTGGGAAAGACATGAATCTGTTTCTTCTTCTCCAGCTATGGGTTAAATAGCAGAGTAGACCGAAAACTTCAGCCATGGATAGCAACTTGTCTAGAAGATGGAAAATTGTGAATTCCAAATTGTGAAGAAGGTAACAGGAAATCACTTCACTATATTTCCCAAGACGTAATGTCAATTCACGCATATTAAAAGAACAAAAAGCGATGCCATGTCATGTTTGTCTCCAGCCTGAACGGACGTAGAATTAGAAAAAAGTTATATATATATATATATATATATATATATATATATATATATATATATATTTGTATAATTAGGCAGCAATCCTTCCTTTATGCATGTTTCGTTAAAAACGACAGACAAGGTACTACAGTTGAGCTTTTTATTTAATTTTCTTGTGTTCTGACAAGAGCTTTCTTTTCTGGACAAGAGTGTGTAAGAACTGTCCGAATGTTCTGTTTTTCCGAGCGCTTTCGGCTATACTTTTAGCCATTATCAGGATGGTTCAATGATGGATATTCATTATCAAGTAGAGTGTGTGTTCTATGTATGTTCAGTGTGTGGTAGTGATGTTTTAGTTTCCGAATACAGTTAGCACATTGTGGCTTTGTTCATAATTGATATTGTTAAGAGTTGGCTTTTTTTTTTTATTATTAGAGCTTCCATTATTTTTAGTCTTTTTTGCAAGTGGATGCAGTTAATATATTAGTGTTTTCTACTAGTATGTTCCTAATAGTGTTGGGTAAATCTGAGTGTGTGTTTAAATGTGTTCTGATGGAACTGTGATCAGATAGGTGTAATGTAAGACGTCTGGATAAACATGTGGTTGTGTAGCCGATGTAATTATTTATGAGTCCGGTTTGGTGAGGAACACAGTTCCTTAAAGGGCATTTGAACTCATAGATAATGTTCGCTCTTTTGTAATTTTGACTTCGTTGGTGTGTTGTTATTTTTTGAGGATAAGGTTGGCCGTCTTAAATTTTTATAATAGATAATAAGTTTGATTTTTTATCCGGGTCAATAGAGTAGTATATTTCTTTTATAATATGTCTTAGAGCAGATTCATCTTGTTTGTAATTAATATGCATTTGGTTTTTTGTAATAAATGTATGTGATTTTTTAGTTGTGTGTTCGCTTTCATTATTACTTGCTTTGGGAGGAATATTCTAATTTGTTGGTCTATAAGGTAGTTAGGGAAACCGTTGTTAATTAGTGTTTGTTTAACGTTGTTAAGTTCTTTGAGAAAGAGTAGTCGAGAGGATGAGTTCTGGTGGGCTCTATTTAGAAAGTTTTTTATTACAGCTATTTTGTACCTAAGTGGACATTCGCTTTTGAAATTAAGGTGGCACGAGTTTTTTCTGGTGGGTTTTTTGTATAATGATGTAATGAAAGTGTTATTGTTATGTTCAACGAGGATATCTAAGAATGGTAGTTTATTTTTTTTTGGCTAAGTTCATATGTAAAATTAGGACGGAGTTTTTCTCAAATGTGGTCTTAAGTGTCTCTATTTCTTTAATGTTATCAGCTAAAATGAATATATCATCTACGTAGCGAACATAGATTTTTCGGTTTGTGGACCTGTGTAAATATGGTATTTTCTACGTAGGACATATAATAGTTAGAAGCATGGACCCAATGGATTTCCCATACTAACACCATTAGTTTGGGTATAAATATTGCCATTATGGTCATAGAAGGGGACTTTGGTTGTGCATGCGTGTAGTAATTTTTTAGGATAGGTGGTTTGATGGATGGCGGAGGGATGGAATTATTATTGTATATAGAGTTGAGGATAATATCGATAGTTTTATCAACAGGGACGTTTGTGAATAAGTTTTCAACGTCTAGTGACGCTATTATACCTTTGATTTGTTCCATTTGTAGTTTTTAAAATTTGTAGGAATTCGTGGGTGGAGGTGATGCTGTAATTGGTAGGTAGGTATGAAGTGATGATATCGTTAAGGAATTTTGATAGCTCGTAGATAGGTGTTGGTATCTGGGAAATAATTGGTCATTTGGGTATCCTGGTTTATGTGTTTTATGTTTCCATATAGGTATCCCGGTTGGTAATTCAACTATTTTTTGAATTTTCAGGAATCAACTTTCCGCGTTGTGAGCTGTTATTAGCTTGTTAACAGACCTTTTTAAATTCTCAGTGGATTTTCGTTTCAATTTGGTGAATTTAGATCGGTCATCAACGATATCTTTTTAATTTTGCTGGTAATCAGCTTTGTTGACTATAACATATGTGTTAGATTTATCAGCGCGTCTGATGACAATGTCAGCGTTATTTTTTTTTGTAATTATTTGTCTGTGTGTGAGTTGGTGATGGTTGATGCTAAGATTGGGGTGGTACAGTGATTCATTATATTCAGGTTCGGTCAAAGTGTTTTTAGTGTAGTGTTATGTTTGTGTATTTTTGTTTAAATGTTGGATTTCATTTGAGCTAATTTTATTTGTCGTAAGACGAGGTTTTTCCTGAATGTAGTGGTGTTATTTTCCTTGTTGGCTGCCGGGTCGTAATTTGATATTTGTATAATTAGGCAGCAATCCTTCCTTTATGCATGTTTCGTTAAAAACACCAAAACTAAAAAACGCTGCGAAAGATTTAAAAATAACGCTGACATTGTCATCAGACGCGCTGATAAATCTAATACATATGTTATAGTCAACAAAGCTGATTACCAGCAAAAAAATTAAGATATCGTTGATGACCGATCTAAATTCACCAAATTGAAACGAAATCCCACTGAGAATTTAAAAAGGTCTGTTAACAAGCTAATAACATCCACAACGCGGGAAGTTGATTCCCTGAAAATTCAAAAAAAAAAATAGTTGAGATTACCAACCGGGATACCTATATGAAACATAAAACACATAAACCAGGATACCTGCCATGACCAATTATTTCCTGGGGATACCAACACCTATCTACGAGCTATCAAAATTCCTTAACGATATCATTTTACCTACCCCACCAATTACAGCATCACCTCCACCCACGAATTCCTACAAATTTTAAAACTACAAATGGAACAAATCAAGGTATAATAGCGTCACTAGACGTTGAAAACTTATTCACAAACGTCCCTGTTGATAAAACTATCGATATTATCCTCAACTCTATATACAATAATAATTCCATCCTCCGCCATCCATCAAACCACCTATCCTAAAAAATTACTACACGCATGCACAACCAAAGTCCCCTTCTATGACCATAATTAATATTTATACCCAAACTAATGGTGTTAGTATGGAAATCCATTGGTCCATGCTTCTCTAACTATTATATGTCCTACGTAGAAAATACCATTTTACACAGGTCCACAAACCGAAAATCTATGTTCGCTACGTAGATGATATATTCATTTTTGATAACATTAAAGAAATAGAGACACTTAAGACCACATTTGAGAAAAAACTGTCCCATAATTTTACATATGAACTTAGCCAAAAAACAAACTACCATTCTTAGATATCCTCGTTGAACATAACAATAACACTTTCATTACATCATTATACAAAAAAACCCACCAGCAAAAAACTCGTGCCACCTTAATTTCAAAAGCGAATGTCCACTTAGGTACAAAATAGCTGTATAAAAAAATAAATAGAGCCCACCAGAACTCATCCTCTCGACTACTCTTTTTCTCAAAGAACTTAACAACGTTAAACAAACACTAATTAACAACGGTTTCCTAACTACCTTATAGACCAACAAATTAGAATATTCCTCCCCAAAGCAAGTAATAATGATAGCGAACACACAACTAAAAAATCATATACATTTATTACAAAAACCAAATGCATATTAATTACAAACAAGATGAATCTGCTCTAAGACATTCACTCTATTGACCCGGATAAAAAAAATCAAACTTATTATCTATTATAAAAATTTAAGACGGCCAACCTTATCCTCAAAAATAACAAACACCAACGAAGTCAAAATTACAAAGAGCGAACATTATCTATGAGTTCAAATGCCCTTTAAGGAACTGCGTTCCTCTCACAAACCGGACTCATAAATAATTACATCGGCTACACAACCACATGTTTATCCAGACGTCTTACATTACACCTATCTGATCACAGTTCCATCAGAACACATTTAAACACACACTCAGATTTACCCGACACTATTAGGAACATACTAGTAGAAAAACACTAATATATTAACTGCATCCACTTGCAAAAAAAGACTAAAAATAATGGAAGCTCTAATAATAAAAAAGAAAAAGCCAACTCTTAACAATATCAATTATGAACAAAGCCACAATGTGCTAACTGTATTCGGAAACTAAAACATCACTACCACCACACTGAACATATAGAACACACTCTACTTGATAATGAATATCCATCATTGAACCATCCTTGATAATGGCTAAAAGTATAGCCGAAAGGAAAAACAGAACATTCGGACAGTTCTTACACACTCTTTGTCCAGAAAAGAAAAATTAAATAAAAAGCTCAACTGTAGTACCTTGTCTGTCGTTTTTAACGAAACATGCATATATATATATATATATATATATATATATATATATATATATATATATAGGTAAATAGGTATGATATATGTATTTTATGCAAAAAAAGGGTTATCTCTCTTGATACATAACGTGTTTACATAATTTCAATTTTTATTTAAAATAGTTTTTAATTTTAATTTTTTTAATTCTTCGTCTTTCGATCTTAAGAATTTGAATGAATTATAAATAATTAATTATAAATTTATAGCCAACAATAATTAAATAAACAAGTCTTAATGCACAATTTTAAATCATCAAGAGAACGCGAATTTCAAAACACTCTAACGGCCAGTCGGTATTTCGCACCTGAAGATTGCACGTTTGCATGAAACTCCGAGACGTACTATCGACGTTGGATATTATGTATATCCACTAATATATATATATATATATATATATATATATATATATATATATATATATATATGAGACTCTGTGCGCCCCGCGTGTGTGTGCTTGTTCATCCTAAAGACACATTTGATCGATTTTGTCACCAATGTGGATTCTCCCTCCTGGGTCCTAAGCATTGAGGTGACCCTGATGAAGAGACAGCTACGTTGAGCGGACCATATTTATAGAGTGGAAAAACTGCCTGCCAAAAATGAGACTATATGTCGTGTTGTCATATAGCAAAAGGAGGTAGCCGAGGCAGCGTTATAAAGATTTTAAAGAAAGCCCTCACTCTGTGTAACCTCAGTTCCCACCTTACGGGCTAGAGAAGCTCATCCCAGGCTTGGTACGTCAATACCCACGAGGCTGTAAACAATTTTGAATCAAATCTCCCGCGCCATTTAGAAGGAAAGAGAACTAGACGAAAAAAAAAACCCAACCCGGCGCCCAAATAACCAGATATCCCCCTGTAACCTCTGCGAAATGTTCAGTCGGTCTCGTATCGGTCTTAGTAGCGTGTATGCAACAAGTAAGAATCAAATTGACCTGATGTTCAAACTTATCTTCGATCTCGAAGCTACTTTTAAGAATTCCTACAGAAGGCAGTGAAGAAAAGCGAGAAGAAAGGTCGAAACATCATGTGCAAGTAGACAATAAAAGGGACACCCCAACATACACATTACAAATTGGAAATCCAAAAATCAAGTAAGTGCAACAATTTAACTATGTGGGAAGTGCTTCAGCAGAAGACGGAAAGTGAAACACTGAAATCCGAAGGTGCATTGAGATAACGAAAGATGCCTTACAAAAGTTAAGCAAAGTATAAAGAAACAAGAAAATTTTGTTACAAAAGAAGAAAAGAGTACTGAAGTAATATGAATCCTGTATGACAGTGAATACTGGACAATCTCCTCCCAAATGAAGAAAAGTCTTAAGGCAACATAATTTTGGTTCTACAGAATACTGCTGAGAATATTATGGACTCAATATGTGAGCAATGAAGAAGTTTTAGAAAAACTGGAAACAAAAAGGACACTTACATTTAACACCAGAAAGAGACCGTTGAAATTTCTAGAGCACATAATGAGGAAAGTGGGATTGGAAAATTTGACACTATCAGGATATATTGAAGGCAAGGGGAATTGAGAAAACAGCACATAAACTACCTAGCAAGCTTGAGAAAATGGATGACAGAACAGGGTTTAGGAGAGATAGCAAAAAGACAAAGTATACAAAGAGCAGGAAATTGTGGAGAGCCATGATCGAAAAAGAAGAAGAGTATACAAATCTTGTTGACATGTAGGCTTGTAGTTATTTGTATATCTCTGCTCGTCTGTGGTAATTCTATGGTAATACCAGTGTGTTATTCTAAACGGAAAATTAACAGTGCTATGTTTAAACAGCGTAATACTTACTACTACGAAAAAATGCTAGAGCGCTGTGTAGCGAAACACCTTATGGGTTCAGTTTATTACGTATAAATATAGGTACCTCCACTAATTCGCAATAACTAAAGTTTAAAATGATATTTTTTATAAATGAAAAAGCTTTCTTAAAACTTTCATTTTAGCTTTAACTGATAGCTAAAGGATTAAATGTACTAGTGTAAGCAAAATCCTCTGGTGTATTTCAAACTGAAATAATATTGACTAGAATTTGAATTTTCTTTTTCTAAAATAGCTGATTAGCGCCCTTTTTTAGTCGTTTTTCATCGCTATGTAATTCGCTGTATAAAAAAAATCTTCCAAAAATAAAATATACTTTTCTCAAACTTTATTAGCTGATTTAAAGTATAATTAATTTGATTTGCAAGAAATATTATTTACTTTAAGTTTAAAATAACACAGAAATATATTTTTATAACAAACAGTAGCTGTGTTTTTAACCGGCATGTTTTACGTAATCGACGAGGCGATAACAGATTGATTGTTGTTCTACTGAGACTTTATCTGTAAAACGTAATTTAAGAATTAACATGTGAGCCTTTTTTATATAATTTTTAAGTACTCAGTAATCTTAAAAATATTGGAAAATATTCTCCGTAATCTAATTTTAGAAATGTTAACTTCAAATTTACTGTAGCCATCGTTCTTATTTTCTGATAATATCGTGTATGGTCGACCAGACCATACTTTAAAAAATGGGCACTTTACATAATATTTTATATACAGAAAACAAGTTTTAAATTATTTAAAAAATCTTGGTGCATAATGATTTGTATTAAGCTTTTCAATTTTAAATTAGTAAATATAGTTT
>CAHIKZ030000568.1:1430000-1450000 GCA_903632075.3 Acanthosepion pharaonis
AAGAAAATGCAGGAGAAGAAATTATTAACATAGAACTTACGGTTACATCTAATATAGGTACCTCTACGAAATGTAAACAAAAAGAGCATAGCATGATGAAAAAGACGCCGAACTTGACGAAAACAAAATTTTATCGTCTAATGTTCATATTATTATTAAAGAGGAAAGATCAAAGTATTTTGGGGGTATTTTTTTACATTTTTTAATCGTTCCTAGCACGTCTGAAATTTTCGTTAAAAATATTGTTTTTCTTTGTCAAAAAAATGGACAGATAATCCATCATTTTCAATCATTTTTTTCCATTTCATAAAAAAGATGAAAATCTGACTTTGATATTCTTTTAAAAATTAATTATCATTTTTTCAAAACTTATTTTAATAAAATCAGAAACTATAATGTTTATTTAAAATATTTTGAACCAAGCTTAACTTAGCTTCTGCGCCGAAAAAATGTAATTGGAAAATAAAACAAAGCAGGTCATAATCTTTCCCGTCGTTTGACAAGTGACGAAAGACATTTTCATGACGTTTAGATAACTTACGGGAGGATAATTCTTTCTACGGATGGAAGGAAGTGAAATTATTTAGATTTAAGTGAACAAACTATTTACCTCGTTACTTTTAAGGAAAACTTTCAGCGCTCTAATTTTTTTTTTTTTTTTTTTTTTGTACTTAGCTTTCATCTTTACGTTTACGATGCTATATGGAAAATATAAAGAAATTAAAAAATAAGACTTTTAAGAGTAAGCTTAAATTTCATAGGAAAAAGGTATCTAATTAATTTATAGGTAGCTTTCTTATGAAATTTTATCAGAAGTGTACATAAAATACTATAATTTTATGTACATTTATTACATTTTACTGTGTTATTTGTATTTCCATTCATTTTATTATTAATTTTGATATTTTATTTATGGAAAAATGTCATAACTGAGATTAATATAAAAATAAGATCATATAAATTAAAGTTTAACAATAGGTAAATTTCATAAGATGATACTGATACTTGTAGGTACCCTTCTCAGTTGAAATTGAAAAATCAATGCAACTAAATTGTATTCTGGTTGGTCTTCCGTACTTTATAATTACCGCCCGATTATAAGCACAAAAGTTACATTTTTTAATTACTGCGGATCTTCTGATTGGTCCAAACGATACAATTTTCAAAGTGCTAGACAATGACAATCTCATATGGACACTTTGAAAGGTTGATGTTGCTTTTAACTAATGTTATAATATTTTTTAAAAACTTAATGTAAAAATCTATTATAATTAAAGAAATAACAAATAATTGTATTAAAAATTCAATTTTCATTGAAAAAATTTTTTGCTTTCAGAAAATATTGTCCATATTCATAAAAACAACTAAAAACAAATAAAAGCATTTGAAATTAAATAATATATTTGTTTTATTGAGTTTTGTATGTTACAATTTAGAGCTGATTTTCAGGTACCGGGGAGCCAATTAAAAAAATAAAAAAACATGATTTTCATTCTTCAAAGCCTTGTGCTTTTAACTATTGTAATCACTAAGGTTGATGCGCTCGAATTTCTAGAGTTTTTCATAAAATTAGTTATGGGGGTGTTAATAAAAAAAAATATTTCTACCATGACTTTAATAAAAAAAACATATTTATAATAATTTCGATCATCTGTGAATAGTTTCTGAAAGTTTCATTAACATCTGACAATTATTTTTATTTTTGCAAGATTTTCCAAATTAATGTGTGTAATACATAAAAACGTGCTAAAAATTATCTGTTATTTACTAGCCCCTGTTGGTACAAAGAGAAACAACGTTTTTTTTAATCAAAATTTAGAATTTTCTCAAAAAAAGGAAAAATTTTAAAAAATGATTAAAAAAAACTTTGGTCTTTCCTCTTCATAAAAACATAAGCATTTAGACGATAAAATTTTGTTTTCATAAAGTTTGGTGTCTTTTTCATCAGACTATGCTCTTTTTTTTAGCGATTTCGTGGAGTTACCTAATCTAATATTTTCAACAGTGAAATTATGAGACCTATCTGCCAATCTAATACTGCGCATAAATTCTTGAATTCTTGAGCTACCAAAGAAGAAAAATCATCAGAATAATTACCGTGGAGATGTTTGCAAAAAAGGCGCGTGGAATCTACGTTACGGCGGTTTGGAAAATAACTGAAGCCGAAATGTCAGGTCTGGAGCGATAGTGTTGCAGATTTTTCTTCGGATTTTGTTAAGAATCTCTCGATATATAGCAGAAACGCAAAAAAAAAATGATAATCCAACACCAGTAAGTTTTAACTTAGAAACAAAGATACGTGTTTCACACTTAAGAATAATAATTAAAAGCAAACCCGACGCGTCACCACAAACTGACGCATAACGACGGACGCAATACTTGTAGAAAAAGAACTCGATTTGGCATTCAGCGAGGCGTCAAGACACGACTCTCGAAAACCAGAGATGAACACAATGCATGCCTGTAGAACATCCTAGTCAATAAAAAAATTCGTTAATAATGCCTTATGAAACCGAAGGTGATCACAAGACTTTACGGAATAATAGAAAAAATATCTAAACTATAGAAAAAGTTAATAAAATCTCTTAAACAAACTTATATATATATATATATATATATATATATATATATATATATATATATATATATATATATATATATAAGCAACCAGGACACTTGAGTTCGAATCTCGTCATGGCTAACGTGCAGAGCCGTTGAAAAATTCCTGAAAATAATGCAGCAGGTTAGAGGAAGCCGTGTGAATGAAATTAGATATACATAAATGTTCAGAAGTTGTCGATGACTGCAAAAACACAAGTCATCATGACCGAGGTGGTGAACTCATTTGCCATGGTCTATTAGTACTGATCACGCCAGATTATGCGCCTCCCACAACCAGTGTAAACCACAGATGGGTTTTGAGCAAACATCCATTTGCCTGAGCAGGCGACTACAACAGGAATTGTCTGGCCGTTCTAGCAGACAGTCTTTCTTAAAAACGAGTAGCCGACCATTATGCATGCAAGATTTAATGATCTAAATATGGCACTACTAAAACTATCGCACCAGTGTTTCATTTAAGAAAGACTGAGGATAATGGAAAAGATATTGCAACGATGTGGTCAGCAATTTGAACGGCCCTACACCCATTGAAAGGAAGTAGATTTTTAAATTGTCCTATTTTTTTCACCTTTATAATAATCGTTATACTTTCTTCGTGTGTATTTTAAACATATTCGTTTGGCAATGAGAGAAAAAATGTATTTATAGAACAATTGAGAAATAGATTGTAAATCTCCCGCGTACACACACAAACACACACACACATTACACACACACACATATATATATATATATATATATATATATATATATATATATATATATATATATATATGAAATAAAAATTAGGAAATGAGATCTCTTTTAAATGTCCTCATAAGTAGGGAGGAGTCGACCTCTGAGACGTTTTCTGTGAGAACAGAACAATTACTTGTGGAAGTCAACAAAAAAAGACATTATTAAAGTATCTTAGTAACCAATAACTATCTATAAATATGTATCTATATGTACACACACACACACACACACATATATATATATATTTCTTATGGCATTGAGCATTTTTTATGCCAGTAGGCTACTTTTAGGCAGACTCTTTCAGAGCTGTTCATTCTTTCTGTATATATATATATATATATATATATATATATATATTATAATAATAATAATAATAATAATAATAATAATAATAATAATAATAATGGACTCTTCCATCGGTTCCGACGTATGAGGATCTGACAGCTTAGTTGATTCAGTTATGAAATTTTGTGCGATAATCTTAAGTGGCATTTATATATATACGACAAAGATCGTGTTTCTTAAAAAAAAAAGGACCGTTGACCAGTGTTTTCTAAAAAATAACGTTTTAAAGCCAACCAATCTTGGTAATTAAAGTGCTCAATATCAACAGATTTAGCAATAACGATAAAATGTTCACTTATCCCTACTCTGGGTTTTATGGCGATTACCTCCACTAGTCAGATGACTTGTTTGTGAAACTGAAAATAATCCGATGGGTTCGAGAAAGTAGAATTGGCAGCTGCTTTCGAAAATGACTTCTAATCACTTACCAGGATCATGAAATGACTTGTAAATTTAAACTGTTATTTTTTTAATCATCATAAAAAACCATTTTTACTTTCCATCAGCAAAGATGATGCTAAACTCCAGGAGAGCAACTTATTATCTTTTTTTGATCTTATGATTTCTACTGACATGTATTGAATAAATGGTTAGGAATGTTGGTTCACTTTCTCGTGCCAGAGAATTTTTCTTGTCAGAATTCATCTTACACATGTATACCATTCATCCGTGCACTGAATATTGCTGAATATCTGGTCTGGATCACCTGTAATATATCTTGAGATTCTTGACAAAATCCAAAGAAAGGTCTGTAATGTTATCGTTCTGACATGGACTTCAACATCAGTCACATGCTCATCATCATGACATGGTTTCCTGCTGTATTTACTATAAATATTTTCATGGCAATTTTCCTAATGAGTTTTCCTCCTTGGTACATCAACTGCACTAATTTAAGCGTACTACTAGATTGGCAAGTAGGTCTCATCGTTTTACTGTTGAAATATCTAGATACAACCGTGTGTTCTATTCTAATAGTTTCTTTTTTCGGATATGCTAGGCTGCAAATGTCTTCTAAGCCTGCCAACCATACAAATGGATACAATTTGGGAACTAGTAATACAGAATAATAATGACAAATGAGAGGAAAAATTATGTAAAAATATGTAATATGAGCTCTGGTAAAAAATGATTATTGAGACATTAAGTTTATAAATCCCTAAAATTCACTCTCTAGTATCCCCAAGGACACATTGGATAAAAGCGTTGGTTGACTGAACATAAAATTGACTTGACCAAAGTGTTGTGAGTTCAATCCCTGACCTTAGAGAGAACGAAAACTTGAAGAGTTATCAAGGCGAATGAACTAAAACTGTGATGTCCTAAAAAAGGCATAAATTGTTTAAAACAAACTACTAAATAAACGATCAGAACTCATCTCAAAATTCAGACACGAAAACAAATTCTTACTACGTTACTTAAAAATCGAAAATTGAAAAGAATAAATTTAAAAAAGTAAAAGACATTAATCCTAATAAATAAATAAACCAATTAAAACACCACTCCCCCCACAAAAATAACCGTTAGAATAGACTAACCACAATGCATCACAGACCCGTATATATAAATAGTCGAGAAAAAACACAACGCATTGCGTTTAGCATGAAACAGTCTGTTACCTCTGAGTGTTGACTTCAGTGTCCACTTTTATATTTTATATTTACATATGCTCTATCTCAGATACTGAGCACTTTATCCCATACATATAGCAAACCTTAAAACTATATTTCTTCATATAATATACTTTAAAAATATTTTCTTTCACACACACACACACACACACACACACACACACACACACACACACACACACATATATATATATATATATATATATATATATATATATGTATATTAATGGATTTTTTTTTTTAATCTGACATATTTCCTATTACTTAAACGTTATATTTTATACGAGTTTGAATAATATTAATAAAGAAATAAGGCATAAACCCCTTATTAAGTTTCTTGAATACACAGTCCGGTAGATATAATTTGAGTAGTTTAAAAACGAGCCACTAAATATACCAAGTTATACTTTTATATATATATATATATATATATATATATATATATATATATATATATATATATATATATATAATACTCACATGCGTACACAAATTCTCTCTAGCGGTGCAACCAATAAGCGTACAGTAACACACACACACACACACACACACACACACACACACACACACACACACACACACACACACACATATATATATATATATATATATATATATATATATATGCATGTAAATTCCATATAAGTAAATAATCCTGCAGACGCATTCGTCCGTCTGGAAAATGTCGGTAAGCAACTTGGGCGCCATTTCTCACTTGAATCTTAATGATTCTTCAAGAAGAAAAGCATATAATACCCGTGCATGCACCCGTTATCTACCTGCTTCTCCGCAGTAAAAAGAATTTGGGAGTTGGGTTGCGCAGAACCCTGTTTCCGGCCGGAAGTTTGAAAGACAAGTGGCAAATGTGCGTGGCTACTTTTACCGGTATGCCATTACTGCAAAAGGGCGACAGTCCGTTTCTTTATAGCCGCTTTGCTTTCTTTCTGCTTCTTTGATTTGAAAGGAAAGATAAAAGAAAGATGCAATCGAGTCGAGAAAAAAAAGAAGATATTAAGAGATAAATCCCAAAGATGATGAAGTGTTGCCAAAAACTATTTCAAAATAAAAAAAAAAACAAGCAAACAAAAAACTACGAAAATCAAATACGAAATCACTTAAAAAGTTCATCGATTCTTTTTTTCTCTTCCTTCCTTCCTTCCTTCGTTCCTTCCTTCGTTCCTTCCTTTCATTCCTTCCTTCCTTCCTTCATTCCTTCCTTCCTTCCTTTCCTTCCTTCCTTCCTTCCTTCCTTCCTTCCTTCCTTCCTTCCTTCCTTCCTTTCCTTCCTTCCTTCCTTCCTTCATTTTCTCCTGTTTTCTTTTTCATTTTCATCTTTCTTTCCTCCTTTTGTTTCATTATTTTATTCTTTCTCTTCGTTCTCTTCCTATCACTCGCGGACATTTTCATTTATTTCAACTTCCGTTTTTCTTGCTTTCATTTCTGTTATCGTTTTTCCTGACCATTATTATTAAACCTTTTCATTTACTTTTATTATCATCCTGCGTCCTTTAATCATTATTATTTAACCTTCTTCTTCTTCTTCTTCTTCTTCTTCTTATTATTATTATTATTATTATTATTATTATTATTATTATTAATAATAATAATAATAATAATAATAATAATAATAATAATTGTCATACAAGACAACAACTATTGGCTTACTAACTTACATGGAAACAACAAATGACTGGATGATAAAATTAGTGAAACAACATGAAAACAGAAAGAAAAATATTCAATAAAAAAGAAGGCAGTAAATACAAACAACATTTACATTTAGTAGATTCTGTAGTAAATCAAAACAGAAGCCAAGAACCAACTATTGCAGCAAAAGATATGAAAAAAGAAAGCCAAGGATAAAGCCCTTGAACAGATGAAACAACGCTGGCAAGACAAACCTCTGCATGGCCAATATCCAGAACGCAAAATAAACCCAATGTTGATAAAGTTAATACTCATCGATGGTTACGAGCATCTGGATTAAAGTCTGAAACTGAAGGCTTTATTCTTGCAGCGCAAGACCAGAGTCTTTTCACTAGAATTTTCAGGCAAATATCATACATAATAATGTGGATCCAAAATGCAGGTTCTGTGACAAATACCAGAAACAATAGACCACCTAATCTCAGGATGTTCTATACTTGCCCCAAATGAATATAAAATCGTCACGATAGAGTGGGGCAATACTTACACTGGACAATGTGCAAACACTTTGGAAAATGTGTAAGCAAACACTAGTATGAACATCGGCCAGCGCCGGTTACAGAAATAGAAGATGTCACCATTCTATAGGATTATACCATCCACACAGACAGAAAAATTGAAGCAAATAGGCCGGACATTATTGTCAAAAACCAAAAGAAAAAACTTGCCTACTAATTGATATGGCTTGTCCAGCGGATTGTAACATAGCAACCAAGGAATTTGAAAAACTATCAAAATACAAAAGACCTGGAAATTGAAATAGAAAAAATGTGGAAATTGAAAACAAGAATAATACCAGTGGTAATAGGTGCACTTGGAATTATAAAAATGGAACAAAACAACACATTGAAAGAATCCTGAAACCCCAGCTTAAGAGACATACAGAAAATTGTCTTATTAAGTACAGCACACACACTAAGGAGAACTTTGTCTATGTAACGCTATAACTTCATCGGAGATAAAAAAAAAAAAAAAAAAAAAAATTTAACATGAAATGTGGCCATAACAACACACCACGACCTGCCTTAGGTCTTTCCCGCAGACTTGGTAGGTAGTGTGTCCATAGCAGAAATCGAATGATGATGATGATAATAATAATAATAATAATAATAATAAGAAGAAGAAGAATGAAAACATTCCGTTACTGAGGAGTCGTTAGCTTCGCCTATCGCCGTATTAAGACCCCTCCCTGGTCTTTTGACCAGGACTAAAGGTTTATCCCTTGTTTCCTGTTTAGAATTGGGTTTCCTTCTCCTAAAGTCTTTTCATTCTCATACTGAAAAAAAAAGAAACTATTTAAAACTATTATTTAAAAACTAGACATTTTAAACTACCTACTGTAAATATTTTCAAGCATTTGTGCAATATTCATAATTAATTTTTATTAAGGGTTGGTTTCAATATTTTAATATAGACATCTTGAAGAATTTTTAGTTTATGTAATATTTTTTAGTGGAATTAATAGTTTTAAATACTTTAAAAAAATATTTAGACATTTCAGTAACTTAGTTACCTCGCTTGACGTTTACATCATAAAATTTAGAAATCGTATAGTACTTAACCTAAGTGTTTTTCACTGCACAAGTAAATATTTAATTTTCAGATGAACGCATCAATTTTGTCTCAGAAAAATGATCAATACATTTTTATTGTCTTACATAAAACAACACTCTGATAATAACGCTGTCGAAAGTACTCGGAATAAAACGAATATTCATCAACATGGTAATTATTACAACGTTTCGGCCGGTGTACTTTCCGGCCGTCTTCAGGTGGTTGGAATGCCGAACTGAAGCCTTTATTTGCTCACTGGGGTAGACTGTTCTAGTTCCACGTGTCATCTTTAATAGATGTCAGTTATCAGTTATCTCAAGGACAGATGGCACAGTGGATAAAAGCGTTGGTTAGATCCAGTAACAGGACCCAAATAGTGTGAGTTCAATACCCGGTTAAGGCAGTGGTGAACATGGAGAGGGGAATTAACGGGAGATAACTGATAACTGACATCCATTAAACATGGCATGCGGAACTAGAATAGTCTACTCCAGTGAGTGAAATAAAGGGTTCAGTTCGACATTCCAAACACCTGAAGAAGACCGAAGCGCACAACGGTCGAAACGTTGTAATAAATATGGCGACAAAGATGAGGACAATAGCCCGAAGAATGTAAATAGTGTACATAATACCTCATCTCAGAAATATAGACAGATACCAATCAACATGGTAATTTTCTTTCTTCCTTTAATAAGGAGACTAAGAAACTTGTCCGTGATTAAAAATAAGTAGTAAAAATAATATATATATATATATATATATATATATATATATATATATATATATACAAACTGTATGTACGTAAAAACATTGTCAAATCAGCATGCGAAAAGCCACTGAATATAATGTTTAGTAAGATACACACACACACACTTACACACACACACACACACTTACGAATATACATTATAATGGGAATCCGACATAGGCAAACTAGAATTATTATAAACTTACATTAAGCAATATTTACGGTTTTTCAGTTAGGCTTGAAATCCGTTAATTTCTTGGGGCTACGAAGGGACGTGTTGTCTCACCGTGAATTCGGAACGCCTCAAGGACGTGGTTTTTTTGGCTGCTGAAAATTATTATTATTATTATTATTATTATTTCCTTTGTATACAGATTTCCAATCGGGTCCCAACGAGGTCAGAAATGGCTTTATGACATCTTTTTAAAAATACCTAATTATTATTATTATTATTCATTTGTTTTTCTTTTGAAAAGATATATAGCATCAATTAATTTATTTAATGGACCATGGGTTCCGACTTCGTTTTTGATGAAGTTTCACTAGAAATATCATATTTTCTAGAGACAAGTCAGTCTTAAAAAATTTAATTTTATTGTAAAAACGCTTAATAAGTTATTAGGAATTGGAATTTTCTCAAATTTACATGTTGCTACTTGCAAGCAAGATTTTGTCAAATTTGGGACGTCGAAATTTTGATATTTAAGAAAAAATCAAAAAGAATTTAACCGCTAATCGCTCATCAGTATTCCTTTGACATTTGAAAAGACAGGTTAAATATGAACCATTTGTTTTGTTTTTAATTATTTTTAATAAAGTAAATGATAAAGAAATTTAATCTTTAATAAATTACGTTTATTCGATTATAGGAAGTTATGTTTTCCTGGTGCTGTGTTGTCTCGGTCCTGAGTTGTCCTAGCGCTCAGTTGGCGGTGTTGAGTTGACCTGTATCCCTTCAAAGATGCCTCACAATCTGCAGGGACTGCCATATCAATAAGAAAGCAGATTCTGTTCTTGTGGTCATTGATCACGATGTATGGACGATTAGTTTTCATTGTTCTGTTTGTGTGTATTGTAAAGACCCATAAGATTGTTACAGTTTCATACTAGTTTCTTGCAGTTTCCTTAACGTAAAAGCTGCATATTTCCCAGTGCAAATAAAAAGAAAATATTATTTTTATTATTAGCAGCGGCTTTTGCTTTATTTAGAATACGCTGTTCCCAAGTCTCAACTAGAGTCTTAGAGAAACAGCAAGTTTGCATTAGCAGTGGTGCCATGCAATCTGCAAAAATTGAAAGAAATCTACGCAAGATGTGATAAGTACTCATAAGTATGATTTTTTTTTCCAGTTCACATATTTTAGGGTTGCCAGGAATTTGCTTCACATTTCTTTGGCTCATTTTGATATAATTCCCAGAGCTTCGATAAGAACAGATAATGTTGTTGTCTTCAGATGCCACATTCCACTGATTTCTATCTCGGTGTCCTTGTATTTACTTTAGCTCCTCAAACGTTTTCAAAGATGTACTTTGCCGGCTAAGGCTTCAACATCTATCAGTACACATGTCTTTTAAACGTGATTGTTCGCAACTGAATTTCCTTACCAGTTTATTATTATTATTATTATTATTTCCTTTTATTTCTGTTGTATACACGTTTCCTTCCGGGTCCCAACAAGAGACCTAAGGTCAGAAATGGTATCATGACATTTTCAACTGTTCATTTTTGTAAAAAAACAAAACAAACAAAAACAAACAAACAAAGAAACAAAGATCAGACATATTTTACATAGATAAAGCTCTTCATAACGTGTGAGCTGTACTTGTGAGTACATTATTTTTTATATTTGTTTAAGGTATGGGCTACCAGGAATCCCTTCAGTGAGTCTATGGGAACCTCTTCCAGTCAAGTCGAGGGCTCCAACAAAAACTGGAATTCTTGATATCCCCATATACCACAATTTTTAGATTTCCACTTCAAGATCCTTGTATTTTGATAGTATTTTTGAAGATCTTCAAAGATACATTACAATCTGCAGGGACTGCCATGTCTATAAGAAGGCATATTCTATTATTATTATTATTATATTTTTGCTGTTGTTGTTTTTGTTCGTCTTCTTCTTTTCGGCTTCATCTAAGTTTCAACTAGAACAACAATTACTTGAACCTAAAATACTAACAGGTCAATTACCATATATTTTGTGGGTGGTGGGGAAATGTTCAAAGTTCAAGGCGATAATGCCACTAGGACCACATTGGAAGTTACAGAGAGTAAAAGAGAATGAGAAGACTAGTGAGGAGAAGTGAGGAATAAGGACAATAAAAGAACGGGATTAAGGAAGAGAGAAGATGGCAATTGCTGTTATATTTAACATTTTTGAAAATTGTAGATGGCAAGGAAGCAAAAATTCGGAAGGGAGATCCACTAGCGAGAAAGTGCGAGAAATGAAACTATTAGAATAGTAATAATTAGTCCAACCTTAAAACGGAGATACCTAGTTGCCAATCTAGTATCACGTTTAAATTCATGCAATCGAGGATATTAATTTCTTTGTTGATCCTCAGTTTCAAACTGCTGGGGCAACTACATCCACAATTTGATAGTTTTTTTTCCTTTCTTTATTTCAATAATTAGATCTGTATTTTTTTATGTTTTTTTTTGCGGGGGGGGGCTTATATCGGGTGATCAATCACTATTCTGATATCCTAAAATATCGTATGTTTCCTGTTCTTAATACAATTTATGATTTGGGCACATAATATTTGTTTCTGTTGTCGAGCGCAAACAGTTTACACAGTTGAAACCGTATCATTGTCTCCAGAAAGTTTTGGTTGTTTTAGAGCTTCTTTGGATTCAGGAATAAATATTGTTCACTGTTTCATTTGTCTTTTAATCTCCCCCTTTTCCTTATACTTTTTCTCTTTCCTCATTCTTTCTCTCCCTATTTCTCTCTATTTACATCTCATTTTCTCTTTCTCTTTCTCCCTTTTTCGTTCTCTCTCTCTCTCTTTCATTCTCTTCCCTTCTCTATATTGTAATCTTTTTCTGTTTCTCTTTCCTTCCTATTTCTCTCATTCACTTTTCCTTTTACTCTTTCTTCCTCCCTTTTCTTCTTACTATTTCTCTTTTTGACTTTTTCTTCCTTCCCCTGGTTTTCTCTTTCTTTCTTCTCTCTATCTCTCCTTCTCGCTTTTTTATCTTTTCTTTTTCTTTCACTTTCTTTCTCTTTAAACTTTTTCCTCTCTTTTTATCCCTCTTATCTCTCTCTTTTCCTCTGATTTTTCTCTCATTAACTTTTTTTCTCTCTCCACCCGCTTTTATCTATTTGTATTTCCTTTTTTGCTTCTCGCAGTTGTAGTCGTGAAAGCAGCCGCTTTACAGTTGGTTCCACAAAGTAGTGGTCCGTGGGAAGAAACTCTTCTTATTAATGTAATACGAAGGGAATAATGGTGGTTCTTCGCGACGTGGCAAGTCTTAATTTTGAGGATCAGAGTAAGTAGAAATAAGGAATGTAGCTCACCTGAACATTTTCATGGAAATAGCAACAGAGAGGCTTGCAACGTTTCGTCTGTAGGAAAGGGGTTGCAGTGTTGAAAATCATTCATCACCCACATGGCCGCATATAAGCTTTTTGACTCCATCAAGACTAGAAAATAAAAACCGAACAGTTCCAGTTCAGATATGGCAGCGCTACTTGATTATCAGCCTGATCTTGCTCTTTTAAAGGCACTGGCATAGCAGAAGTAATCAGGTAGCTTTTTTCCAGCATCTTAGCGATAGATCGTATATGTGAGTTCCACTTGAGGTCTGGGATGTGCTTCAGTCCCAATAGGATTTCAAGGCAAAGGGGCCTCCTTGAGAAAACATCGGTTATTTGCAATAGATGAAAATTCAGGGTCTGCTCTGTGATGATTGAATATTACTAATTTAGTTTTTGAGGTATTGAATGTGACTCGCCATTGAA
This sequence comes from Acanthosepion pharaonis, assembly GCA_903632075.3. NCBI lineage: Eukaryota > Metazoa > Mollusca > Cephalopoda > Sepiida > Sepiidae > Acanthosepion > Acanthosepion pharaonis. Next base: position 1,443,311 of record CAHIKZ030000568.1, read on the forward strand.
TTGTTAGAGCCCGGACAGAGGAAAGATCGAGTGCCAGGTTCCCGTCATCAATGATTTTGAAGGTGCATCCATATAGCATTGTATTATCTGCATAGATATCCACAGAAAGACCGGAGTATGCTCTTAGACATATCATTAACGTAAAGGAATATGAAAATTGAACCGATAAACGATCCGTGGGGGAGTCATTAACCACTACCTTCATGGTCTTACCTGTTAGGAAGGATTTGATGAATTCCAGAGATTCTATATCTGGGGAGATTGTGTAGCAACCCGATATGCTACAACTTTTCAAAAGCCTTCGCTATATCTAATACGATTGTCCTCGTGATGTATTTATTGTCTATTGCAACACTGATTCTGTGAGTAATCAGCAGTGGACCGAGCTGATCGAAATCCGTATTGTTCGTCGCTCAAGAGGTTGTCCCTATTGAGACGATCAACAATATTTTTGTTGATTATAACCCTCAAGAGTTTACTAATGACATTAAGGAGGCTGATGAGCCGATACTGAGACATGGATGAATGTTCATCCGCATTCTTGAAAACATGGAATACATCTGATACCTTCCACAGATTTGTGAATATATATATATATATATATATATATATATATATATATATATATATATGTGACAATTGGAAAAAAAATCTTACATTTTGCCGACGCGTTTCGTCTTCCGACTTTTTCAAGGCAAAAAATGAAATCGAAATGTTATAGTTACATTAAAATTCAAAATTAAAAAGATGACGCTTTTGTCTAAGCCTTTTTTCTGGTTAGACACAAGCGTCTATCTTTTTAATTTTTAATTTTTAATGTAACTATTTCAACAAAAACATTTCGATTTCATTTTTGCCTTTCGGAAGAAAAATTAAAATGCAAGATTTTTTTCCAATTGTCATTTGATATAATCTGTCTTGTCCACAGAATTCATCTGGGAATTTAACTATATATATATATATATATATATATATATATATATATATATATATATATATATATATCGCACTCATCTTGTGTGTCTCTATATATCTATTAGTAACTTACAAATACATGTACGTATATTTTATGCAATACGTGTTGTGAGATTGAGTGATTTGTTTTTTTATGGCTTATCAACCTAGGTACTGACTAAACTCAACGTTACTTAACTTCGGTGATCATACGAGAACCGTTGTTTCAACGTGATATGGCCGTCAGCGTAATACGTAAATCCTAAATAAGTTTGTAGATAACATTTATTTTGAAGCAAAAATATTTTTCTCATTCCTTGAGCAGTCCTGGGTATGACGATAAATTACATCTGGCAGCAAGACATCTGATCAGGAAATTGGAGGTTTTGAGGAGAGTGGAACCACCTCTTAATTGCTGTTGTTCCCAGGTCCACCCTAACCCGGGGTGGTAGCCATGGGCAAAGTGAAAAAAACACACACTTTGAGAGTATAAAAATACATATTATAGTAAAAATACCAGCAATATATTTTTATACAAAAAAAGTAACACTACTTATAATAAAATTAGAAACAATACGCTTTTAAAGCAACATGACCAAAATACTTTTATCTGTAGTTGAAGGCATACAATTGTTTTCAAAATATATTTAGTTGAAGCCATAAAATTGTTCAAATTGTCTAAATTTCAGGATTGATTGACTCATTGAGATTGATATGTCACTAAAGAAAATCAATTAATCAACCAAACAACAAAATGATTGAACTCTTTCATGACATTAATCCATATATCTTAGAATTTCTTTAAGAAATCAAATTGTATTCCAAAATATAACTTCAACAAAACTACAACATAAAACACACCTATCACTGCCCCTAGTAATCATGTCTACACAAACATGTATATGCACAAAAGCTGAGTATCATCTACCATGTATTCAATTGTGAAAGCAGAATAACGTCATATTTTTATTGCCTCAAAGCTCCATAGAAAATTAAATTTTGGCATTAAATGACCCATAAGGAGTTGATATACTGTTAAACAAATAAACAAACTCATTAAGAGAACAAGTTATTTGTTGTGGTCTGTTTAGGGCCCAGAAAGAAAGACACAGAAGACGAAGGTAGGTTGAAAAAGTGAATTGAAATAACAGATACATACAAAGCAAGAGTGTTAGTAATAAGCAGATAGAGGTGTACGTCGGAACGGTAGGTTAACACTGCGTCTACGCTATATTTAACAGCCCCCCCCCAATGGTTGTATGTGGCACAAGGCCGAGTTTACCGTGGGTTCTCCGAGCCCGTAGGCTCGGCCAAAAATAGTCCCTTAGAACCCGTATAAACGGGTTCAGAGTCTCTCTACCTCTCCGGACGAAACTCTGCCCTTCGATATAGTTTCGTCCGGGTTCCTTTCTGCCAAAGCAGAGAGTTCGACAGAAGTCGCACACAGTCAGAGACTGCGTCTACGCTCCCAACCGACTCTTCAAGTTAGTATTTATGACAGGAGTTCATTCTACTGTAGGAGGGTTTACCACAACAGTATTAATGAAAACTGTATAAACATTAATGAGAATATGTATGATAAGTGTCTTCTTTTATTTCCCATGTCCTTTCAGGATGTGGGTGATCATGACTCTCAAAATCCTAAATTTCTGTTGGTACTCTAAGCAATTCGGTGACCATACGAGAACCGTTGTTTCAATGAGAAATGCCCGTTAGCCGACATGATGAGGGACTACCTTAGTATATACGTAAATCCTAAATAAGTTTATAGATAACATTAATTTTGCAGAAAAAATATTTTTCTGTATAATCTTATTCCTTGGTTAGTTCTCGGTATGACGATAAATTACATCTGGCAGCAAGGCGATCAGGAGATTGCCGGTTTTGAAGAGCGTGGAACCACCTCTTAATTGCTGTTGTTACTAGGTCAACCCTGACCCGGGTGGTAGCCATGGGCAAATAGTCAAAACCCCACAAAACGTTATGAAAGTATAACAATTTATTTTATAGTATAAATAGCAGCAGTATATTTTTATGTAAAAAATAGCAACAATACCTATTTATAGTAAAATTAGAAACACTACATTTTTAAGGCAACATAACCAGAATTTTCTTTTTTAAGCGTTTCATCTCAAGCAAGGCGGGAAGCCACTAGCACGCAAGGCGTTACAGAGAGTTGGAGCGAGAACAAATAGGAGTGATAGAGGAAAGGATGAAGAGAAGGATAGGGGATAGATCAAGGCATCTGGAGACGTCGATTGACGTTACATTTGAATAATTGGAGATTATAGCTATCAGGGAAACAGGGAAAGGGTGGGGAGTTCCACAGGCGAGAGGTGCGAGACATGAAGCTATTGGAGTATAAGATACGGCTACATTTAATAGTTTCGACAGTGAGAGGCTGAGAGCGAGATGCCAGATACATTTTATCTGTAGTTGAAGGCATACAATTGTGTTCAAAATATATTTAGTTGAATCCATAAAATTGTTCAAATTATTTACATTTCGGCATGGAGGCCGATATGCCGCTAAACAAAATCAACCAGCCAAACAATCAACATGAAAGATGTATTTCAGGACATTAATTCATATAATATGCTACAATTTCTTAAAGAAATTAAACTACATTCCAAAATATAACTTCATTAAAACTACAATATAAAACATACATATCACCGCCTCGTAGTAATTATATCCACATATGCATGTATATGCACAAAAGCTGAGCATAATCTACCATTTACTCAACTATTACTTCAAAGCCCTAGAAAATTAAATTTAGGCATTAAATGACCCATAAGGAACTGATATGCCGTTAAACAAACAGGCAAAATCATTCCTTGAGAATGCACTCAACACGAGCGCATCTCCGTTTGTCACGTCGATCCAGTATTATACAATGACAATTTCTGATTAAATTTCAGATAATAATAGCTGTGTCAGGTGTGCATAATGCAGAGCTAGTGTCAAATAGGCGTGATCAGTTTGGTTTTATATCTGTACCGAGATATTGTTTGCTCTCATTCTCTCGATGTTTCTGCGCTGAAGGAAAATAGAATTGCAACGCCAAGACGGTCGATGTTGATTTGAACCCTGCTAAAATATGTGCATTCTACTGGGGGGGGTAGATATCCTGATATACTGCCAGAATTTTCAGCCATCTTTTGACGTCATTATATTAATAACAATGCACCGCATAGTATGTCTGAGTTTTAGACTCGTACTTCGGTGAGGGTCATTGTAAGAGTCCAGTCCAAGCAGCTGTAATGCCATGAATACCGTTAATAGGATCAGTTTAAAGATGATAGGATTTGAATATCATCATAATGAATGTTGGCGATTCAAAAATAGCTGTGCGAAAAATTACGATATCCAATGCTTAAATTTTTGCCAGTTCGGCTAAATGAAATACGCAGATATTGCCGAACTTGACTGATAACAAACTGGAGGTAACCGAAAGGAGATAAAAGCATTCGAATCAACAACAGGCATTCGTATAATCAAGGGATATTCTGATCACCAATGGTCATTCTAATCAGGAAAGCACACTACTTACATTATTCGGACTATTGTGCTCATCTTGGTCAGCATATTTATCACAACGTTTCAACCGCTGTACACTCCAGCTGAAGAAGGCCGGAGCGTACAACGACCGAAACTTTGTGATAAACATGATGACAACGATGAGTTCAATAGTCCGAATAATGTAAATAGTGTACGTAATACCTGATCTCAGAAATATAGACAGATACAGAAAAGTACATTCGTGCAAGTAATTAAAATTTGGAGCAGATTCAAAGAGATTACCTTGCCAAATTTAAAGGACATTCAACTTCTCAAAAACGTTGACACCCCCAAGCCCCTCAACCACCCCCAAAAAACGTTCAGATCAGCCACCTTTTTATATATATATATATATATATATATATATATATATATATATATATATATATAGGAGTCCCGGATTGAGGAAACTGAGAGCCGAGTTCGAATTACAGTCGAATCCATTACATTCACTTACGTGACAATACCCTTGGTGAAGGTATGGGTCCTCTTCTTCTCCTCCCAGCTATGGGTAAATAGCAGGACAAACTAGGTTCTATAGCCTTGGATGGTAACTTCTGCGGGAAAAAATCTGCCACTTCAGTCATGTATCGAAAGATACATGATCGCCTAACTAAATATATCATGCATGGCACGTAACTGACTGAATATATATATATATATATATATATATATATATATATATATATATATATATATATATATATATATATTCTTTTCTTAAATGGAAATATCCAATCAGTAGTAGCAGCAAAAGCTGTTTCAACTATTGTCAGCCATTAATTTTTCGCCTGTATTCTGGAATATTTTGATCATAAAAAATGCAAGCCTAGTTCTAAATTTAACAAACAACAGGAAGAAGGAAATGGATGAATGCAGACGGATAAACGATGCTGAGTTTTTTTTTTTCTGTGTTTTCGTGTTTTTAACTTTATTTATTCCTACTTTTTGTATATCTTTTTCAACACCATTTTGCTTTCTGTTTTTTAGAAACTTAATCTCAAGATTGCTTTGTTTGAAATTCTATTTGTTTACATAAATGAACCTCAAATTTTCTCTCTGTTCTTTTTCTTTCCCTATTTTTATTCTCTCGCTATTTCTTTATTCACTTCCCTTTGATTCCCACCGTTTATCCATCTTTTTGCTTGTGTTTCCTTCTCCCCAGCATGTTTTTCCTGTGAAGTAATCTTTTCGCATCGGTTAAAAGTTAAGCATCTTTACACATTGAACAAAACTCCCATCATAACCTCTATACATCCGGTGTATGTGAAACTTCCGCTGTAGCAATTTAATGCATAACAATTCCGCCATTTTTGCCTTTTCCTACCCTTTTTTTTCTTGTTATTTTGGCCAAGGATCAGTAAATATATACTTTTATGACAATGATTCACTGATTTAGTTGAAATTAGGACAAGCTTTTTTTCAGTATCTGTTATCCTCAAGAACAAATGGCACAGTGGATAAAGGCGTTGGTTAGATCCATTGACAGGACCCAAAAAGCGTGAGTTCAATACCTGGTTAAGGCAGTGCAGAATTTTCAGAGGGAAATTAACAGGAGATAACTGATAATTGACATCCATTAAACATAGCACGTGGAACTAAAACAGTCTACCCCAGTGAGCGAAATAAAGGGTTCAGTTCGGTATTCCAACCATCTGAAGAAGGCCAGAGTGTACAACGGCCGAAACGTTGTAATAAATATGGCGACAAAGATGAGGACAATAGACCAAATAATTTTTTTTTTCTCATTTTTAACAGCAAAATTGATCAGAATCAAGATGAAAAATAGAGCATTATCACTGTAGATAATTCATAATTATTGAATTTACGGGCACGTGACCGAGTGGCTAAAGCGTTCACTTTCCGGCCATGAAACGCAGGTTCGTATCTCACCATGGTTGATTTTTCAGGAGACAAAATTGTGTTTAAGGGAACTGTGTTCGGATTTTAGAGGATAAGAGAGGCAACAGGTTAAATTACAATAGGAATAAACAAACAATTTCAGGTCTCTGGTCATCACATCTGATAAACTCATTTATTTTATTGTCCCTCTTATCCTAAAAAATCACAACACATTTTCCTTACACATAGTTTTGTCATTTATTCCCGCCTGAAGAAGTCAAACCTAACACATGTCGACGAAACGCGTCATTAAAAAGCTTTTCCATTTAG
>CAHIKZ030000568.1:1452500-1482500 GCA_903632075.3 Acanthosepion pharaonis
TTTGTTCTACAGGCAATGTAATGTTCTTTTCATTTTCTTCTGTTCTACATGCAATGAAATGTTCTCTTCATCTTCTTCTGTTCTACATGCAATGAAATGTTCTTTTCATTTTCTTTTGTTCTACATGCAATGTAATGTTCTTTTCATTTTCTTCTGTTCTACATGCAATGAAATGTTCTTTTCATTTTCTTCTGTTCTACATGCAATGAAATGTTCTCTTCATCTTCTTCTGTTCTACATGCAATGAAATGTTCTTTTCATTTTCTTTTGTTCTACATGCAATGAAATGTTCTTTTCATTTTCTTTTGTTTTACATGCAACGTAATGTGTGCGTGTGTTTGTAGGTGCAGATGTGTTCACTAGGGTTTGTTCTTCTTGGTCAATGTTTTCCTCTCTGCCGTGGGAGGTTTTCCGCCGCACGTGGTGGTCTCACGCCAGCCTCCTCCATTGGTCTTTCAGCAATTTCTTCGCCAGTCCTGTCTGAGTAAGGAACACTGCTCGGCATCTCCCTCTCGAGTTGTTGCATGCTCACTAGACTGTCGTTCGCTAATCTTCTCTTACTCTTAATCTTCCATATTATTACACCCCCGATGGCTATAACTAGGAATGTACCCATTACTATTGACCAACTTATCGCGATCTGCTCATCGTCTTCCCAAGCTACACCTTCGTCTCCCAACGCACTTAACTTATCCCTTAAGTGATCCATATCGATCTTTTCTATTGGCTTCATTAATACTGGCATCTTATTTAAGGTGACATTAGAGAATCTCTTCACTATCGGCTCCCATAATTCTGTACAATTGACTAAGCCTCTACCAATCATCTCTATGGTGAATCTTTTTCTTCATACCTTTCTTCCATCTGGTAATAGGGGGCAAGGAGATGGACACCCCAACCGCCGAACATCCATGGGTAGCGTCACCAGGGATAACGGTGGCCTTATTCTTAATGTCCTTGTGGACTCTCCCCACATACCCTAGACAGGCTGATATGTTTCTGTGTGGCTACTGCCCACACCCGTCCTGAAACACTGATAGCTTGTGGTAATGCCGAGTTTGTTAATACCTCTACTTGGCAGATTCTTTTGATTCCTTCCCCCTCCCTTCAAACAATTCTAGTATGCACAGTCTGCGGTTACCAGTTTTATAGATAGGGCTCAACGAGGTACAAGTCCCCAGGGTATCATCTCTACACCTGCTAGCTTCTTCAGCTGATAGCAACATGAATTTCGTTCTCCCCGAATTTAATGCTATGTAGTCTGCTTCCACCTTGTACCTTGCTATCATTCCGGAAAGGTAACAAATTCTCTTGTTGTTATTCTTCACAATCACTTAGTCTCGCTCGACTCATCACTCAATCATTTCATAACTTTTCTATTAGTTCGGCTCTTCCCTCCTCTAACTAACCTCTAGCAGACAGAATGGTCTGGTCAGGTGTGCGTGGCGCTCACTCTAAAGGTCGTACTTCATGACACCACTGGTGGCCAATCAACAATGCCAATGATCTTCTTCCGTCCCTTGTGAGGTGCAGCCCGCGACTCCATCCCCTCCACTCACATCTACCATAGTCAATAATAGGATTTTGGATGAGCCAGTGTCGTTATCTGTCGACACTAAATGCTTCTATTCTGCACAGCCCTTTTGTTCTACTGAGATTTGGGGTTCTTCTCCCTCCCTGATCTCATCTTCCGAGGTGATTCCTGCTCAACCTCCACCCTTCCTTCTGTGTTTAACTCCCGTCCAGGAGGTTTCTTGTCCTCTTCTTCATCCTCTGATTCTTCTTTCTGTTTAGAGTCTTCGCCTTGAATGTCTTCAATACCTCTCGACTCTATGTCTAAACTTCTCCTGTTCCTTATCCTTTCCTTAAGCTGGGAAAGGGGTATTCGATCCTCCTCCTCCCACTCGCTGGGTCCTTCGTCCTGTTCAGGGTGTCTCTTTTTAGAGCCTTCGACTGCTTGATTGGACCTCTTCGTCTTTTTCTTCCTTTTCTTCGGACATGGGGGTGTGATGGCGATCTCACGGGGTCTTCTCTGTACCGATTCAGTCGACGACTGAACATCGCTAATCCCGCTGAGGGTTCCAACTCTGTCCTCGGACTGCTTCGTTTATCTGGTCAAGTCGACCTATCTCCTCATCTTCCTCGGAGTCTTCTTCCGTTTCCATTTCTTCCGGTTCAACCAGAGTTACTTTCCTTTTCCTTGTCTTCTTAGGCCTCGGCTCGCTCATTTCTAGGTTAGCTATTTCAGCCTTCTTCAGATCATTGGCATGAACCCTCCTCGCTCGTCCTGCCACTTGATCCCATATTACATACGATACTGGGCCCGTCTGCTCTACTATCCGGTAGTACGGCTCCCACCTCTGGTCAGTTTTCCTTCTCTCTGGTGGATTTTATAGTAGACAGGGTCTCCAACCTTCAATTCTACCACCTTTCTTTCAGCATTCACCCTCTCATTTCTTTTCTTCTGGGCCCTCTTTATTCTTCTTCTGGCCTGTACGAATATCTTATGTTGCTGTTCCAGCAATAGTTGATGATGATCTTCTCCCATATACCTTCTTCGGGGCTTCAGTGGGTTATCTACAGGCAGGACCACGTCTCTGCCAAACAACAAAAAATAAGGAGAAAATCTGGAGGTTTCGTTTATCGTAAACCTCACGGCCGCCAGAGCCTGCGTCAAACACAAGTCCCAATTTCCAATGTTTTCTCTGACCAACTTGGCCAATACATCTCCCAAGGTTCTATGAAACCTTTCCACTTTAGCATTTCCTGGGGGGTGATATGGGGATGTTTTTTATGTGCTCTACATTCAAACCTGTCAAAACTTCTCTCATGATGCTGTTCACATTCTCCGTGCCATTATCTGTTACCAATTGCACAGGGGGCACCATACCTAGGAAGATTTCACTTATTATCAACCCGGCCACAGTTCTGGCCTTCTTGTCTGGTACTGCAAATGCTTCAGGCCAATTTGTTAGCCAATCGACAAAACTCACTATATAGTTGTTTCCTTGTGCAGTTTCCCCATATGGTCCTGATACGTCCATACTCACTTTCTCGAAGGGGAAGTTGGGTACGTCTGTTTCCTCCAAGGGTGCCATTTCCTGCCTTCTGCTCTGCGACTGGCACACTACACAACTTCGAACATAGTTAGTAACTTCCCCGTACAGTTTGGGCCAATAGTACTTTCTTCCTATGAGATCACATGTCCTATCAATTCCCATGTGACCCAACCTTTCGTGGCACTGTTCCAATATCTCTGGTCTTAAACTTTTGGGCACATACAACTTGGGTTTGACTTCTTCATCCCTTCCTGAGAGATAATACAGCCTTTCCTCTATTATGGCATACTTGGTGGTCTCTCCTGCCTTCACCTTCTCTCTCAGAGCAGCTATTTCACTGTCTGCTTGCTCCTTTTCAATTCCCTCTGTCCAGTAGGGATCGGTTATCATCTGGGCGTCCCCTTCTTCGTCCGATTCTAATATAGGGCGATCTTTTAGCTTATTAGAGTTAATTACTCCTATTCTATAGGCTTTATCATCTACTCCCTGTTCTACCCTTACAGATCTTTCTTCCAGTTGTTTCGGTATTCTTGAGAGCAAATCTGCACACGTGTTTTTCCTTTCCTGCCAAATACTCTATCTTACAGTGGTAGCCACTTAACTTAAGTGCCCACTGTTGAATTTTCTTATTATTTGTCCACTCTGCCTGCAATAGGTACTGCAGAGGCTTGTGGTCTGTTTTTTATAGTAAATACCGCACCATTTAAATAGTAGTCCAGTTTTTGGAGAGCATACATGATAGCATATGCTTCCCTCTCTATTACTGGCCACCTCTGTTGTGTCTCTGAGAGCTTATGGGAGAGGAAGTATATCGGTACTTCCTCTGGTATGCCTGGCACTGGTCCTTCCTTATCAGGACACGGCTGGGTAAGTACTGCTCCTACACACCGCTCACTGGCATCCGTGTATAATATCATGGGTTTGCTGAGATCTGGGTACGTCAGCAGTGGAACGGTCGTCAACTGTTCCTTTAGCGAATCAAATGCTCGTTGACAGTCCTCTGTCCACTTGAACCTAGCGTATTTCTTCGTCAGGGCCACTAGCGGTATGGCAATTCTTGAAAATGCCGGGACGAAGCGCCGGTAGTAGCCTATAGCTCCTATAAAACCTCTTACCTGCCTCACTGTTTTAGGCTCTGGCATTTCCCTTATGACCTTTACCTTATCCATGTCGGGTTTAATACCGTCTCCGTTTATGACGAAGCCCAAATACCTAGTTTCTTCCCTCAGAAACTGACACTTTGACAATTTCAATTTTAATCCGTGTTTCCTCAACCTTCCCAACACCTGTCTTAAATGAAAAAAGTGTTGTTCCACTGTCTCCGAAAATATCAAGATATCGTCTAAATACGCCATGACAAAGCTCTCGTATCCTCCTAACACTATTGACATTAGCTGTTGGAAGACTCCCGGGGCATTAGCTAAACCTAATGGCATCACTCTGAACTGAAACAGTCCCAGGTGACACGCGAATGCGGCCTTCTCCTTGTCAGTCTCATCCAGGGCTACTTGCCAATACCCGGACCTCAAGTCCAACGTAGAGAAGTACTTTGCCTTCCCTAATAATGCCAAAATGTCGTCTATCAATGGCAATGACACCGCCAACGGCTTCGATATAGAATTCAGCTTTCTAAAATCTACACAGAAACGGTGGCCGCCATCTTTCTTACCTACTATTACTATTGGGAAGCTCCAAGGAGAGATCGATCTTTCGATCATCCCAGCTTCAACATTTCCTTACTGCCTCTTCTACAAGGGGTCTTTTATGTATAGGTGTTCGGTAGGGTTTTAATTTCACAGGGGGTGGTCTCCGGTGTCGATTTTCATTTCGACTGTGTGGGTCTGACCTAGCTCCTTATCTGACTGGGCTACCACATCTCGATTGTTCCTTAACAGACCCCCACTCTGGTTCTAAATTGATCTGGTGCTAATATGTCCTCATCTAAGATTCCTTCTGTTTGCTCTACTAGCTTCCTTCGTTCCTCCTCGAATCTCACCCGATTCAGAGTTCGTGGGGAAGCGCTCTCCCTATCTTCTCCCCTCTCCCTAACCTTTATAGTCTTTTTGGGCCTGGTTCACCATCATAATGGGCACTAACTCGGCTGCCTCCACTACCGTTTTCGCACAGGGTTACCTCGCTATCTTCTAGGCTCTTTCCTTCTACAGGGACCAACTGCAGAGGTCCTCTCCGTACTTTTTTTTTTTTTGACATTAGCCTACCCTTTCCCGACACTGCGGTCCTAGGAGGTAACTTTACATCTTCCTCCACCACTATGGTTATCTCTTCCTCTGGTGGGCATCCCAATGGCGTTCTCTCGCCGTTCACCACCAACACAGTAGGATTAAACTCAATCTGGGCCCTCTGGCTCCGGAGCCAATCTTCTCCCAAGATTGCCTCCGTACACAGGTCGGGGGTTACGTAAAAATTTTGGGTGCTCTTCACCCTCCCAATCCTCACCGGGAGCCTCACCATCCCTTTTATCTCCAGGGGGGGCCCCATCTGCTTGCGTGATCTCTATGTCCGCTTCCCGTAACCTTCTCTTCCGTTTCACCCGCCTGTATGTTTCCTCTCTCATCAATGACACAGATGCTCCTGTGTCCACCAAAGCCCTCATCTCTCTACCACCTATCTCTGCTCTACAGGATAGTTCTCTCTCTTGCGTTAGCGAAGAGAACACTTGAGCTTTCTTCTTCCTGGGCCCCCACCTTTGGGTTAACACAGCCATAGGCGCCGGTAGTAATATATCACCTTCATTTTTCTCATGAGGTGGAGTTCTGCGCCCCCTGCACCTGGGCGACCCCGGCCGGACCTCTCCCGGTCTCCCATGGCCGTTTTTAAAAATACAGTTTCTTTTCAGGTGTCCTGGCCTCCTGCAAAACCAGCACCTTCTTGCTGGACAGCTTGCCGCAAAGTGGCCCGCCCGACCACATGTCCAACATTTTGCTCTTTCCCTTTTTAACTGGGTTGGCCTTGTGTCTATCCTCGGGGGAACCCGTCCTCTATTCAAGCGGTTCGCCCGTTCACTGGTCCCTTTTTTTTTTTTTTTTTTATTTCTCTTCTTTTTAACTGGGCCACCCTCCCTCTTAATTCTGGGGTGGCCCGCTGGCTTTTCTTGGGCTCGGCCTTCTTTGTTAATATTGGTGGGGCACCCTTCCTCAGCCCGCACCACTTGGCCAGGTGTCCTTTCTTACCACACCTGGTGCACCTGTCACGATCGAAGTCTGGGGCAACCCCCACTTCGTCGGACATTCCGCCGCCCTGTGGTCCTCGTACCCACAGGTCCAGCAGACCAGCCCGTATCGACCCGGCGTGGGCTTATAAAAGCCATGCCTGGTCGACCATGCCCTTCTATTGGGGTCCTCCTCCCATAATTCTGCCCGATCCACCTCTTCCTTAACCCTCTGATTCCACACGGGGTTCTTCGCCCTACCCCTTCTTCCAGCCTCCTGACTTGGTATCTGCTTCTTCCCACACCTCTTCACTTTATCCCACACCCCTGGCTCTCCCTGGCCAGCTCTATCGCTGCCGACAGTCTGAGCGGTCCTTCTTTCAATACGTCGTGACGAACACGCTCGTCGCTCAGCGCCTCTACATACAGGTCCGCCAGTTGAGCCTGCATAACCGCATTATCCCCTGACCACTTCGGGGAATGCCAACGACGATAGCTTCCCCGCTCGGGCCCCCAATTCTCCGGGGTCTCATCCCGCAGCTGTGTCAGATTAAAAAGGGCCCTCATGGCCTCTATGGCCGTACCTTCGTCGGCGAATTCTTTGGTTAGCAGTCTTTTATTTCTTCCCAAGCCAAGCGGGGTTGGTTCTCCAAAACCCCCTCACGAACTCAGACGCTTTTTCCCTTTGTGGCATCGTATGCCAAATACAGCTTTTCTTGGTCCGAGAGCTCGTAGATGGTTCGGCTCTTCTCGAGGATTGCCAGCCAGTTTTAAACTCCTTCCCGCTGCCATCAAACACTGGGACCCTCGGTCCACCCAACAGCTTCCTAGATCCACTGACAACCCCCGCCCTACTTCTTCTTCACCCCCACTGCTCTATCCGAATCATAATCTGACATGTCTACAGAGAAAGACAGTCTATACAGCAACAATCGAGGTTGGGAAATAAAATAAGGTGTCCTACCTTACAGACGATTCTGTTCTTTCTTTTCCTTTGGTCCCGGGTCGTTCTGAGTTCTGTCTGAATTTTCAGCAACGGCGGTCGATCGTGGTCTTCTCAGGGTTGAAATCCCTCGGTCACCACGGCACCATATGTGACGTGGCTGTCTCAGGGTTGATCCGTTGGTCACGGCACCACTTGTGACGGTTACACACCTGGCCCAGGGTCGAATCCTTTGGTTACGGCGCCAACGGTGACGTCGCTCCTCCTGGTCGCTCCTCCTGGGTCCAAGCGTACCGCTCCAACCCCTTGGTCAGATGATCACCAGCCTCGCCTTTCCCGACTCGCTTCCAATACCTGGTCACTAAAGCAACTGTACCGATCTCCGGTCTGTCTACCCACGCTGTGTTTAGATCTTAGACAGACGGGACCAGCAGGGATTGGGGCCGATACAAGTTGAGTCCGACGGGGGTGGCAAAACACAAATAAAAGAGAAAATAAACTCACGAGACAAAAAGATTGCTGATGAAAAAAAATGGGTAACAACCTTTTATATCTTAATGTCCGTTACATAAAAACAAAATTGTTCTCATTTCCCAACCCGCTCTGTGGACTATGGCACCAAGCTTCTATCACACAACCTATTTAGTAAACCGAGTAAGAAAAAATTAAATCATATTTCTATGAATATTTCTAATAATGCAAGGTGCCACACAGGACTGCGTCTATTTCCCAACCCGCTATATGGATACGTGACACGTTGTTTTTGTTAGGCGATTCTTAACATCTTAAGTTGTCTGTTCTTTAAGAAACTGGTTCTTGGTGTGTCTTCAGGCGATATTCTTAAAACCTTTTTTTGGTGGTATGAGTCTAAGTCGTTCTTCAAAAATAAATTGTTCTTGGTTAGAAGATGAGTCGGAATTGCGTGAATCTTTCAAGTAAGTTATCTGCGAGGCTCTGCCAATTGCCAATTCCAACCGGATCTGGATCTGAAACTGCCCGAACTGCTCGAACTTCTTTCTTTCTTTTTTCTTTCGTAGTGTGGTCCCTTAATCGCAGCTCTTATCCTCAATGTCACCTGGTACCTATCAATGAGATTTCGCCAATTATCAAGTGGGTGGTCATCTAGCGAAACACAGCCAACTTTTCGTCCCGATAAGGTAGTTTCGCTATCCTAGCCGTATTTGCATTCTTGGTGGCAGTTTCTGATAAAATAGTTTCGCTGTCACAGTCAAATTCCAACACAACCCAGATGCCTTGTCCAACGACATCTTCCCATCGACAAAGACTTAACCTATGGTTTTGGTTTTCTTTGTTTTCGCAACTCGTGTGTGGTCAACGGACGACCTATTAAATTTTTATCTCTTTAGAACTCTGTGGAAGCCCCAAATGGCATTCCCGTGACACAGTTAAATGTTTATCTATTTAGAATTCTGTCTCGGAGGTTATTTGGGCAAAGTGGAATTCGTCAATTAGCTTTTCGCCACTTTCACATCCTGGCATTATCTATTCCCGATAATATAAGTTCGCCACCATGACACAGTTAATTTTTATCTAATAAGAATTCTCGACAATGGCAATAAAAATTTTCACCATTTTTCCTTGTCAAAATAACACCGCTTAATGTCCCTTTCGTGATGGCTTTTTTTATCATCTAAATTTAACTCTCGCCTTTTTTTTCTTTCTTTTCTTTTTCTTTTCTTTTTTCTCCCTTTTAAGCAAGCTAATTAGTGTCACATACAAGAAGAGGTTAAAACTGACATTTGTGAGTTCTTCGAATCAAAGCCAAAAGAATTTTACAGTAATGGAATTAGTAAACTTGTTAATAGATGGAAGGAAGTCATAGAAAATCAGGGAAAATACATTGTTGATTGAATCTGTAATTAAATGTAACATTTGGTCACTTGACCTGATATATATATATATATATATATATATATATATATATATATATATATATATATATATATATATATATCAAGTATATGATTAGTGTATACGGAATAAATTCAATAACCAACAATTACTATTCTTAAAAGAGTGCTCAATACAGAGTAGAGCGAATATAATTATTTATTTAAAATTATAACATAAATATGTTATAAAATCACTACAAAAATAGCCATTTGTTTCAACACCTCTGGTCTCTTATCAAGTGATGATGTTGAATGTAGATTGTACAATAAAAAGTTTTAAAAGGTTCAAATTAATTAACCGCCCCTCGTAAGGGGAAACGCTGTCACATGAGATGAAATGACCAATCAAAATACAGCTAATATTGAGCATTCTTCTATTCCTATGAATATAAATTTTAAGCAATATATATATATATATATATATATATATATATATATATATATATATATATATATATATATCCGCTCAACGTATCGTACAGATTATATATATATATATATATATATATATATATATATATATATATATATATATATATCTTCTGCATTCATCTTCCTCTTTGACATTCGCTAAACAAAATTAGTTATTTATCTAAAAGTCTGTGAACACGTCTCCCATGCCACTAACGTATAACATCCTTTTCGAACAAAGTTTCTTCGGATCTTTGCATTAAGGGAAAAATGATCGGTAGTTTAAAATAACAAGTCTATTTTAAAGTACCAAATTGGTTCATAAATCATGTTGCTTACCTCTTTCTCTATTTTGACACGCTGTTCTACAAGGAAAACATAGATATAAATTATTCCATTTTTTTTTTGAAAACAGGAAATTCGCAATGAAACGAATTGTCTTACTATCACATATCGTTAATACCTGAACTAAAAACAGTTATATATACATTCATACGCACCCACCTCCCCACAACAAATACTAACCACATACATATACGACTGATATGGAATATTCAACTAGTATGTAAAAATGGAATATGTAAAAGCCAGATATATACTAAAAAACAATTTAATCGCCATAGTAACATTTTATTTGAACACATTTCCTGTGTGCCAGCTTCATTGACTTGTCCCGGGATATATTTCCAATTTTCTTTGAACTGACTTTAGTATTTTGTGTAGCTGGGTTGCCATGGTAACAAATTTTCTTTAGCGTTTTTAGTTAAGCTTTGTAAAGGTATACGTAAAATTATGGAATGTCAACACGTTTCTTTTTTTTTAGTCATTTCACCCGAAGCAAAGCATTAAAGCCACTAAGATGCAAGGGGGTGACTGAGTGTGAAAAAAAAAAAAAAACAAGAGAAAAATTATTAAGAAGAAAGAACAATAAAAGAACAGGAATTAAGAAGACAAAAGATTGACGTTTCATTTAAATATTTGAAGTTTAAAGTTGACTGGAACTCAACAGGCCGGAAGAAAGTTCCACAGGCTAGAAGTGCGAGACAATAAACTAATTGCATGGGACGTAAGTCATTCAACATCCAACTGACATATAGGCAGACAGATAAACCCCTTGCTTGCTAGTGGCTATACTGCCTTGCTTTGGGGGGATATCAATTAAAAAAGAAAAGAAAAGGTAGCGAGATGAAAATGTTGAGGATTGAGCAGTTAGAAAGAGATCCGCTGGAATAGGAAATATATAAGAGAATTCGGAACATTTTGACTTTTTACGTTTTGCTAATGATCCGGTGTCATCAGAAAAAAAATGGGAAAAAATTATTTTTTCAAGATTGAGGACGATAAGCGAAATATGTCAGACTTTCGTCAAATTGTCTTAGAAATGTACAATGTTGATTTCTATGTCCAGACAGTCCGACTCTATAAACGCTCTATCTTCGATATTAATTATCTCAAAAAGAATACCCGCTCGGCCCGGTGGCTAGGATCAAAGTGTAGTATCTGCGCTTTGTGAGCTGCCGGGTCGGGTGTCTGTCGAACTCTCTGCTTGCAGAGAGGAACCTGACGAAGCTCTGCCGAAGGGTGGGGTTTCGTTCAGGGAGGTTGACGGAACTAGCCCGCTTGGACGGGTTTAGATGGGTTTTATTTTTGGCTGGGCCTACGGGCTCAGACATACCCACATTAAAAAGGCCTTGTGCCACATTCAATTCCTGTGGGTGAATTGATAAATACCATCTCCGATATTAAGCAATAACCCCTATAAATATAATACATTTGAAACAAGGGAAATAAACTTAGTTCACCAAAAAATCTGCCGAGGATTGGATGTAAAAGAACCTTGGAAACCCTGAGTACAATTTTATATAAGTTAGGTTAACTATTTTATTTCATTACTAATAATTACATACATTTATAAAGTGTGAAATATACACACACACACACACACACACACACACACACACACACATATATATATATATATATATATATATATATATATATATATATATATATATATATTAGCTAGCTATTCGTGTTCGAGGATTCCCCTGTCTGCTAGGGCGGCTAGCCAATCCCTATTGCATACGCTCGCTCAGGCATATTTGTGTTTGCACAACACCCACAGAGACCACTTGTGGTTTACACTGCAACTATGCTGAGGAGACATTAGTTACAGTTTCTAGGAGAGAGCGTGTTATCTATCGCAATCAACAATTTGAACAAGTCCAGCACGCTCAAGCCCTCGGCCTCGATGACTTGTGGCTTTGTGCTAGTACAGCTATCGACAGCCCACACGAGTGCCGTCTACCCAATTTCACTCAGAAGGCTTAGGTCAACCCTTGGTGTAGTTTATATGGTATATCGTTATCCGATATATATATATATATATATATATATATATATATATATATATATATGTGTGTGTGTGATAATAATATATTGATTTTCAGCATCTCGGTCGTGCGCACGTCTAGTCGCACCAACGTAAGCAAATTTATTCCGATGAAGTTCTAAAGGACAAAAAGCATCACATGAAAATTTTTACACTTTGTTACACACACACACACACACACATATATATATATATATATATATATATATATATATATATATACAAAAACACACACACAGACGATGCGATGGGTAAATTTCGCGCATGCGCGTTATTTGTTTTTGATTTTGTCGACTGCACAGTATAGTAGGGTCAATTGGGCACCATCTGTGAGAAAAAGTACATCATGACGCAGTTTACTCCGCCAGAAACTTAGAAACTGCATGCTGTACTGCTTGGCATTCGCGCCGGAAGCTCCAATACGAACATTTCAGTGTGTTTGAGGACAGACTCGGACTCAACACTGAAGCCTAAATGAAATGCCTTGAGGAGGTAGTGCTGCCCTGGGTCAAGAGGGTGGCTTCTGGAAGACCCTATGCCTGGCAGCAGGACTCTGCACCACGCCACACAAGCAGGAGAACCCAGTTATGGCTGTCAGACAATTTCTGCGACCATATCACCCTGTACATCTGTCCACTTAACACTCTAGAATGCAACCCCCTTGATTATTATGTGTGGGGCACAGTTGAACGAGAGACCAACAAAACTCCTTGTAACACCAAAGATGAACTGAAGGCAAGCATTATGGCAGAATTCACCAACTTAAACAAGGAAAACGCCCAGAAAAGATACAGGAAAGTCCGAAACCGTCTGGTGGCTCTCGTGGTTGAAGCCAATGGCGATTTTATTGAATAAATTTACTCTTTAGTATTTTGAAGATTTTTTTTTTGTAATTTTCGTAAATATGACTGTTAAAATTAGATGCCAGTGTTATTTTAATTTTTTGCGTAATTTAGAGGACAATTCATCCATCGCACTCTCTCTTTTCTCTCTCTCTCTCTCTCTCTCTATATATATATATATATATATATATATATATATATATATATATATATATATATAAAGATTTTAGATTTTCTATATTTATGAGAGAAGATAGCTCAGTACCGGTGATTTCGCGTTTATAGATATAAACAGTGTGGCTATAGGACTTAACACTGCATTGTGACAGTCATTTTCACACCTGAAACGATCTTGATAAAGCAAAGTTCAAATTCCCTATTTAAGGAACGCGCGACTCTTGTTGAGGCCTCAGTTTTATTTTCGTATCCAAAACGTAAGCAACAGTAATATTTTTAAATGGATTTTTTCAACTAACATTATTTCCTATTACTGTAAACGTTATTTTTAGTGAATATCTGGTTTTGGGTTGCTATACATCTGTTTGTTTTTCTTAAATTGTGAAATTAATAACCACAAACCACGATCGAGGATTCTGCCGTTGCCAAATTGGTAACTTCACTCTTCGGCTATAGAAGTGTTTTCTCGATCTCTGCCGGTTCTTATTAATTTCACCGGTTAACACGTTGGCTCCCACATGTCTGCAAGGCCCACACGGCCCCCGGTGGGTTGTTCTCCATTTTTTTTATGAGGATTATTGGGAATGGGATAGTATGATTGATTGCTTATGAGATCATGGTACACCAAAACCATATTTTTTTCCAAAAGAATTCAAATATAGAAAATAAGATTTAGTGTCAGTGTAATACTTGTATATTGGGAATTTTCCAACGTGTAAAATGAACTCAGGTACCGAACGACACATTAGTGGGCCGTGGGTAATAAATACTACCCATAATATCCTTGCCTCAAATATGAATGTCGCTTGTACCAAAATTAATTAAGATATAGTGAAGTTCTTCGAGGCTTACCTTTTACCTATGTCTACATTGATGACGTTTTGATAGCCAGCAAGACCTCCGAAGAACACGACCATTTGCAATCAGTATTCCTGCGACTACAACACTATGGCTTGAAACTAAATGTCGAAAGATGTTTGTTTGCCGTCCCTAAGCTGATTTTTCTCGGTCACGTCATTGAGGTTAACTCCCTTAGACGAGAAAGTCAATGCCATCAGCAACTTCCCACCACCGTCAACTCTACGCCAGTTACGAAGGTTCCTAGGGATGGTAAATTATTATCGCCAGTTCATACACAACTGCGCCGTCATACTCTTGCCTTTGACAAATCTCCTGTCCAAACATAAGAGAAAGAATCCAAAAATCACGTTGGATTCACCAATTTTGTTACGGAATTTATGCTAAGTAAGATGTGTAGTGTGCCAGGAGTTATCAATTTTTCTGTTGTTGAAATGTTGGGTTTATCAATTTAGTTGAGACGTCAGGGTTGCCAAATTTTAAATTGGTGACCCCGACGTCTCAACCAGAAATTGGTTCCTCCGACGTTCCAGCAGCTAAAAATTTGGCAACCCTGACGTTACAACTAAATTGATAAACTCGACATTTCAACAACAGAAAAATTGATAACTCCTGACACACTGCACATCTTAGCATAAATTCCGCAACAATAGTGTTGGGACTCTGGGACAACAAAGGAAATGGAGGCATGGAAGTCAACGTGTTAAGAAAAAAACCCAAAACAGGAACTAGAACTGAAATATGTCTAAATTATTTCGAAATAACCTCGAGTCAAAAAAGGAAAAACATTTTGAAAATTATGATATGAGCGCCTCAATCAACTGACTTCTCCGCCATTGAATTAGTATGTAGCGAATTAGATAGGAGTTCGAAGAGAATACCCAAAGAGTGAGAGTGAGCTTTTAATGTGTAACGAATGCTTGGTAAGTTTTACCATTCAAAAACTGTTGGAAAGAATGCCAAGAAATTGTAGAGGGGGTAATTACGGCAGGTGGTGGTTTTGTTGACGAAAACAAAATGTGATGCTGTTGTATGATAATGTTTTATAGTTAAGTCTTTATTTTTGTCAGAATAAAAGTAAATACACTTTAGTTAATGAAAGGTTATATTTTATTTAAAAAATGCAAAAATATCTCATCTCTCTTTTGCCTGTATGTAAGTACTTTTATATAAGGCTCTTGATAATGCGGTTTTTGAACAAAGAAAGAGTTTGATGAACCAGTTGACTCTGTAGGATATTATGTCCGCGACACCCCATTTTCAGATTTAAGTCTCATTGAACATTTAGAGTACATACTGCAGATTTCACCAAATTTCTTTTAGTCACACTCAATAAACACAATCTCCCAGCCATCCCAAATGAATAAGGAATAAGGTGAAACCCGTTATCGCTGTCAAGATTCGCAGCTGCTCTTGATTCTAACCAAATTCCTTAAAAATCGATTGAGAAGCAAAGGACAATTTGCAGAGAACCAGGAAAGGCTTGTCTAACATGATTGCCATGGTACCAAATTACAGATTACGTCGAAGAGCAGTAAGAAATCCTTTCTGATGAAGACCTGCAATAACTGCAGACACTCTATGCCCATTTATCGCTACGAAGAAGTTCACAGCAGTTTTTCGTCGGGCTCGAGTTTTAAAGCCTATGATCAAGGTTTAGGGCCCTTCCTCGCAAATCCTCAGCCATCAACTTCCAGAGGACTTGACATTATGTCTCCTCCAATACATCTACGTGCATTAACACTTTTGCATAAAGGTCTTGAACTTACGCGGTTTTGAATAACGTCGGCGGAGTGGGTGGTGTCGCGGCAAATGATCACGTAACACGAAAGACAATCTATATTATTAAAGTAAAGCTCATTCTTTGTCCGCCGCATACGGCGTGTGACATTGCAAGCACTTATGTAAGATGTATACATATATCTGTGCTGTGCGTGATTCACTCACATGTGCTTGTGCCATTTAATACACACATAGACACATGCACACTCACCCACACGCAATTTTACTGAGTTTAGAATAAGACATTAGAATAGTACATTCTCCCCTCACTCAGTCTGGACAATCCCTACCCCGGACTGAATAATAAAATTAGAAAGTTGAAGACAAAAAACAAAACAAAAAATTGTTGTACCATAGAAAAGGTTACTGAATGAGGAATAACCAAAACAGAGATTAGCAATTAAATGGTGATCTTTATAACATTAACAAAATACTCGCCAGTGGCGTGAAATAGATAAACCACTGCTTGTGGTGGACTACTTAAACAGCATATTATGATATTTATTTCTGTGATAAAATATGGCACGAGGCCTACAAAGAGGGATGGGGAAAAGGACGGTCTTCATCTGTCTTAATTTTAAACTTAGCTAGCCACAAACACTGACCCAAATATACAAACAACATTCCTAACACCAAAACAACACATTCTTCCTAACCTTTCTTACTACATCCACCATAATACCTCATTGTCTCTATGAAAATCCTAAATAATCCCCATATGTACAAATCGTCGTATGTGGGGTGGGGTGGGATAAAACAATAAATTAAAAATTCCGCAATGAGTATATACAATATGAGCATATTACCCTTACTTACAATAGTGTCCACCTTATTTTTGAGGATTGGGACGTACCCATTATTGTTCGTAGGTACGGTATATAATATTTTAAAACCCTAAAACATCAGATAATGATATGATTTTATTTACCCTTTACGAAATCGTTTGGTAATAGAATTATTTTTTAATGTTTTTTTTTTTTAGCATTTGTATGTCTATAATTGAATTAAAATATGCACAAACGCAAATGCGCATACACATTTTGAATGAAATTGAAATAGACATCTGTGTCGTTAAGTTTAATTTCGCTTTATGACTGGCAACAATTCCTGGTGAACAGGAAAATAGTATAAGCAGAAATGTGCGGAAGTTATTTTCATGAGTCTTTCCGCATTTCAATTGAATATATTTTCTAATAAATGTAGAATCTTATATGGACAAACAATTTTGGTTTGACATTTCATCATTTTGCGAAACGACTAGGGCATATATATGGCTGAAAACTCCTGATGAGTGGACCGAACTACAAAATTACGAAATACGAAATTACAAAATATTTCATCATATTCGATGCTGAATATAACATCTATCAGACAAGTGACAAATTTTATTTGTCTTAATTCTATCTGGCATCCGGGCTTCAGTTACAGTCCCACCGCCATAATGTATCTTCTCTGTGCCTTTTCTATAAATATTTTCATGGTAATTGTTCTGACGAACTTTCCTCTATGGTATGTTGCTATTTTAATCTCCCTCCCCCAGCCTCCCAAGACAAAATGTACACATGAGAACTAGTTAGGACTTCACAGAGACTTGGGGTATTATGGTGGCTGTAGTAAAAAATGGTAAGAATGTGTTGTCATGGTGTAAAGAATACTGTGGTATGTCTGGGTTACTAATTGTGGTTAGCTGGGTTTAATTATAAAACAGAATAAGATCAACCATCGCCCATCTCCCGTTTTGGCCTTGTGCCACATTTTTGTATTGCACAAAATAAATATTACTTTCCTCTATGTTAACTAGACTTTATGAATTTAAGCGCAGTATTAGATTGGCAACAAGGTATCATCAATTTACAGTAGAATTGGCAAGATGTAACCGTAAGTTCTATACTGACAGTTTCTTCTCTCACACTTCTCTCTTGTAGAGCTCTCTTTTCCGCTTAATATTTCCCACTCAACTTTGATCTTCAAAAATGTTATCTACTGTCTTCCTGATTCCACTTCTTTTATTTTTCTCGCCCCTTAATAATGTTTCTCCTTTTCTAATTCTTTCACACTCAGTAACGCTTTTGTGTCTTAGTGGCTTTACTGCCTTGCTTGGGGGTGAAATGAATATATATATATATATATATATATATATATATATATATATATATATATACTAACTTCAAACCGCACTATTGGGTGGCATTTAAGCTAGCTCCTGCGGAAGGCTCTTGATTGGGCCTTTATCACAATGGATAGGGAGGAGTAGAAGTGATAGGCAACAATAAACTACAGAAGAACTCAAAAAAATTGATCGCTGCATTTAAGTATTGCATTAATATTTAAACTTACTTTTTAAAAGTTGAACGATAATTCTACTACCGCCACTTAATTTACAGACAATTTAATATATGAAGGTTCTTACTTTCCGAATCATTTCATTTCATGGGTGATTTTCGTTGGATTTCGCAATTAATTTCCTTTGTTCCCAAATTTATTTCCAAGTTATAAAAATTGTAATCGTACAAAAAAAAAATCATCTCAAAAAAATCACATAAAAAATCGCTGACAACAATCGCATTAATGAAAACTTGGGAATCCAAAATTTCAGGATTACGGGCCTGTAATGTTTTTAATTTGCTCACGGATTCGGCCTGATCCCAAAATGGTATGATATGTTGGGCTACGGCCTCTAGGAGTAAAATTGAAAAAGTGTGACACGCTGACACACTGACATTCGCATTTATTATTATATAAATGAGGGTGGCATGGCGTGTGAAACTAATACTCACAATGCGATGATGATTCTTATGTTCACACTGTTTATATCTTTAAGCGCTCTATCCCCGATACTGAGCACTCTTTTTTCCTTATAAATATCGCAAATTTTTAACTATATTTTTTTATATGTGTGTGTGTGCTTTATACTTATTCTTGTCTTTAAGTACTTGAGTTTCCAAGCTTGTTTACAAGTACATTGCAGAAGATATTCCTTCATCGATCCCACGATGCACACTTACTGATTCGCTTCCATCAAATTACAGCTGTGGTGACATTCAACCCAATACGAATTTATGTTAATTCTTACCAGAACATGTAAATTAGCGTCTCCGCATCCAATTTCAGGAACAACTGGAAATATAATTTATTCATTAAGACCAGAAAAACAAAAATTAGTAAAGCTAGAAAGAAGACTAAGAGTCATATTTCTCTTTTGTAAGAGCGCTGAATTTATTTATATGCTACCGAAAAACACGTCCGTCGCCGAAGTGGCTGCTTGGAGAAAAAGGAAATATTATCTGATGTCGCTACAACTACAAAGCAGTAGCAAAAACAATGACACTAAAGGCGGATTTTATTAATACATTCTCAGAATAGTTACATTCAGGCACATATTCGAGTTAAAGATTTTTTTTCCTTCTAAAGATTACATTTTGCCAAATGTACATTTAATCCACTTCTGGCCTGTGGAACTCACTTCCGGCATCTTGCTTTCCAGTCAACTTTGATCTTCAAATTTTAAATGCAATGTCAGTCTTTATATTCTGTCTTCTTAATTCCTGTTCTTTTATTGTTCTCTCTCCTTTATAATTTGTTTCTTATATTCTTTAACACTCAGTAACGCCTTGCGTCTTAGTGGCTTTATTGCCTTGCTTGGGGGTGAAATGATAAAAAAATAATTAGATTAACAACATTCAATTCTGTTTTCTTTTTTTTTTTTAACCCAAAGACCAACGACTAGTAATTCGTTTTATTATCCTATAATTTTGGTCGCGAAGCCAAAAGAAGCGAATACCTGATTCTAGAGGGGTGGGAGCACCCCTGTCATGTAGTACTATTTTATCGCACTAGTATAATCAGGTAAATATTTTAGTAAGAATCTTCCTGCTGAATCTTATCAAGCCTAATTTGAATTTAGCACTTTGTGGCAATCTCTTTTCTTTAGACATCGTAATGGTAATGTTAATTGTAATATTAGCCGTTTCCTTATAAGGAAACATTTGGCAATCATTGACAGTTTTTACTACTGTCGATTGAAATTTATAAAATCTTTCTCTTAAAACTTAAACGCAATTTTTCAGGAAAATAGGTTTCTCAAGTTCAGTAGATGTTATCAAATGAGACGCCTCATGAATGTGTCGAAAGCGCTTGGGACAATAACCAATACGTACAGTTTTTACACTTTCTTAGACCCCTCTACAGGAAAATTGTAAAAACATTAGAAAAAAAAATCTTACTTGTCTATTTCATTCAATGAAACGTATATAAAAAAAAAGGTTGCTGCGCAAATATACAACGCGCTTGCGCGCGCGCGCACACACACACACACATACGAGGTTTGTGTGAAAAGTAACGAGACTCGTGTTACAAACAATTTATTTCAATTCCAAACAACAGACTACTTGGTTTACTCTTCAAAGTACCCACTTCCAGTCTAATGCACTTTTCAGTCCTTTTCTGCAACGGTTCTATGCACTAGTGAAAGAATTCTTCTTGGATGCTCTTCCGCCCTGTCATTGCATCTCTCTTGATGCCCCCCCCACCTCATAAAAAAAACATGCTCTATGATGAACTTGAGCTTGGGGAAAAGAAAAAAAGTCACATAGAGAAAAGATCAGGTGAATAGGGATGTTGTTCCAGTACGGCAATGTTTTTGTTGGCTAGGAACTGCCGGATGCTCAGGACGTTATGTGCAGGTGCATTGTCGCCGTGAGGCAGCCACGATTTGTCCTACCACAACTACTCTCGTGCACTGAGCGAAACAAACGCCGTGAGATCTCTTTGTAGATTTGTTGATTAATGGTCTGGGCCTGTGGCAAGAGCTCACCGTGGACGATGCCTCTCACGTCGAAGAACGTGATCAGTCCCTTTACTTTTCAGACAGATCACGTAATATATATATATATATATATATATATATATATATATATATATATATATATATGTGTGTGTGTGTGTGTGTGTGTGTGTGTGTGTGTGTGTGTGTGTAAATAAATATATAGAAAAATAGGAAAAGAACACGTTAAGTAAAAAAAATAGGAAAGATTACGTTAAGTAAAATATATAGAAAGAACACGTTAAGTAAAATATAGGAAAGAACACGTTAAGTAAAAAATAGAAAAGAACACGTTAAGTAAAATATAGGAAAGAACACGTTAAGTAAAAAATAGAAAAGAACACGTTAAGTAAAATATAGGAAAGAACACGTTAAGTAAAAAATAGAAAAGAACACGTTAAGTAAAATATAGGAAAGAACACGTTAAGTAAAATATAGGAAAGAACACGTTAGGTAAAAAAATATAGGAAAGAACACGTTAGGTAAATAAACGATATGTTATGATACGTTAGGTAAATAAGACGATATGTGTATAATAAATGTCATCATTCGCTTTAATTTAGACACCCCAACCCTATCTTGACTTGACCTCTTTCCGAAAGTAACTGATATGTTAAATTGTTAACCCTTACGCCCCTTATTTAAGTTATTGCTTCAGCCGTTTCCATAGTAATTAATTTTACGAATGAATATGCTTATAAAGATGCATACATTTCAAGATTATTTATTCCAAAAATTTTGATTGAAGATGAAACAGAGCTTGATACTTTAATTCAATTTAATTTTAATAATTATATTGAAGTTTTGGTTCTTGTTTTTGAAACATGAGAATTCTTATGTAGCGAAGGAATTATATTTTAAAAAACTGATTTTTATATATTATATATATATATATATATATATATATATATATATATATATATATATTAGTGAATATTCCATATCCCCGTGGATAGCACGAGTCGGAGTTTCATGCGGATAGGCAATCTTTAGGTGCAGGATACTCACCAACCTTTATGAAATTCGCGTTCTCGTGGTATTGATTTCAAATTGTGTGTTAATTCTTGTTCGTTTTATTATTGTTGTCCATAACATTTAGATTAATTATTTATAATTTATATCGATCAAAGTTTTAAGTTCGAAAGACGAAAAATTTTTTTAAAAAATTATTTTAAATATTTTTTTTAAAAAATTGAATTTACTAAAACACGCTACGCATTAAGGGAGATTACTCTCTTTTTGCATAAAAAACCGCCGTTAGTTGTAATAGAAATAATTGGTTGTTATTAAAATATATTATTAAAGTAATGTCTTATGGAATGAACATAGCTCTCACGGTGTTAACTTATAGATTAAGAAAATATATGAAATGCATTTGGAACCTAGCCTTACAAAGGTCAAATTACATGTACACACGTCATAAAATAATGAAGTACGATCTATAATATGGAATTATGTATGTGCATAAATATATAAAGAATGCTATTAATGATGGGTGCTATGAATATTAAATGTGTTACATATATTAATATCCGTAAAATTTATTTTAAAATCTATTTTAATCGGGCTCAATGTGCGTGATGAGATGCTTATATTTAGGTATACATGTAGCAATCAATTCACTTCTTTTGTTCAGTAAGTTAGGGTATTTAAGTGTTTTAAGATAATATGTTTTTCTAACAGACATAAGTTACATCTGTCTCAATTTCCGTAGTATGGTTTAGCTTTTGTGATTATCTCCCAGCTAATGGACAGGTTATTATAGTTTTTTTAATCGCAAAAAATATTTTGAGAATGTTGTACAGTATTGCATTTAATATTGTTTAGCATCATTTGGTGGTGATAACAATGCAATTTCCAATTGTTCTCGGTGGCAACAAAGTAGTATTTAACATCGTCATCTGATCCTAGCTTTATAGATTATGCCTTCAGTCATGTACTGGCTATTTAGTGGGCAGATTTTTTTCTACTGCACAAGTGAATTGTTTAAATGCCCTATAATGCAGACACTTTTCAACGTAGCATCATGCCCTGAACTGCTGCTATGTGTGCCACATGTCAAATAATGCTACAATCACAGGCTTTTCTGAATAGGAGTTTCCCATCTCCTAATAGCACGTTGGCCGTTGGGTCCTATAAAAAAAAATTTCCGCTCTTTGCTAACCCTCCCCAAGCTGGCTTGAATACAAAGTTTTCCTTCTCCTAGACTGGTTGCCCACCAATGTCAAAGAGCCCAGTCCTGATATTTTACCCATAGCTGGGGATACATATAATATTCATATCTTTAGGGCAAGCAGATTTTGCCATCAAACTTTTGGGTATAAATGTACATCGAAAAAAAAATTGTAAGCTTTTAGTCATGCAGGACACGTCACTCTGCGTACAGATAACGAATCAGTTTTTAAACGTATATTCTGATTTCTAGACATTCCTGATATTTGTTTCAAAGAGAAATATTTCTTTGTAACTTCCTTGTCTTTATTAAATGGCAACAATGGAGGAGTTTTCCTATGCTCAACATTATCGCTTCTTGTTTTTTTTTTTTTGGTTTTGAGACAGAAATTAACTGATGTATAGTCCCGAGTTTTTTTGGGGGGGGGGGGCTAGCTTTAAGTAGCACCTCTTTCAAGAAGGAGAGCTAGGTTTAATCACTGGTATATGAAGCATCTGCAAATGCAGATCGAACTGGAATATTTTTATTTTTGATCACATGTACCTGTGGGTACTACCACTTTTGGGGAGCAGAATTAATTTCAATGTCACCCTCCGCGACGCGAATGAGTCCGAACTTTTATTGTCGATAACTCCAAAACGGTAGATTTTATCGAAATTTCTTTGTTATTTTCGAATTAACCATGAATATTTACACCTAAATAGAACTATTCGGGAATTTTTTTATTAGAAACTGTTGAGGGGTTCTCCCCTTTTTACACAAATGGACTCACCCAGGGTATACGTAGACTACTGCTAGTGAATACCCGAGAGCGACGAACGAGCACGAACGAAACAAGCAAGAGTCATAGTGAGCAAGCACGTAGACTCAGTAAGTCATACAGCGATACTTCAATACCAAAGACTGTATATATATTCTGCTGCTAACCCGTATTCCTGGAACTACTAACCTGCATTACCAGTTTGTATTATTACGTTAATACATTTATTTTCCTATATTCCTTCTTGGCGTTTGTTATTTATTGGTACCGGATTTCATCCCGGAATCCACAACAGAAACTAAGCGTGGTACTTGAACTGCAAATTACCCTTTCGAGGTTCCGAGTTGAAATTAGTTCTGTTACCCCAACTTTTAACTTGGCATTGTGTCATATTCGTGATGGGTGTGTGGATTAAAGCGTAGTATATGTCCCTCACCTCCACTGCGTGTCAGCTTTCTGGCAGCTTGCAGATTTGCATTGAGGGAAACCTCGTCCTAGGGATTGCAACCCTATAAAAGCACCTCCCTCCAGTTATTACTAACGTTAGAGAATCAGAGTATTCCGACGTCAACATGAGAGTCGTTTTAAGGACTGCACAGCTTTGGTCCTTTGCGTATGGGCGCTCAATGGGAAACTGACCATGTGCCTCATTCAGTCCCTCTAGGTTTGGGTTGGTACATATTATGAAATATTTAGGTAATTTTTTAGTTGCATTTTTATATTTACTCGTATGACTAAATTAGAAATTTTATCTATAAACAAGCTCTAAAGTCGTGTGTAAGAAAAAATGTTTTTTAAACCAATGAAAAGAAAAATTACAAAAGAAAGCTAACATGAAACAAAAGGAAATAATAATCAATATGTTCTAATTTCTTATTCCTTTGTTATTCTGACATGAATGATGTTCATTTATTAGCTCATGTTACAATTACAACGGAATATCTCCTTACTCAATAGGGGAGATCAGACTGCGTGACTGATAAATATATAATGTCATATTATATTTTCTCTTACACAATAGATTTCGTCTGGTTTTTCATTTCTCATGATGTGTTTTGTCCGAGACTGTCTTCACATGCAAAAATCTAGCCAGAGGTCACATCTTTCTTTACATTCCATACTACTTAGAAAATAAAATCGACCTGAGTGTTTTGATAAAAAAAAAAAATGAACCCCAAAACAACAACAGAGATGAAAAGAACTCTCGTCAAAAATTGAAATGAAACGTGCTGAAAAGTTCTCAGCTCACCCAAGGGATTCTCATAAATTCTATGTTTGGACAGATTTTGGGAAGCGTCACGGGCTGTGAACTTGTCAGTTTATTAAAGACAATGCAGCATCCAATAAATCCGGAGAAAACATTACTCGTTTGGTATTAACCACGAATCTAATTTTGTTTTTTAAAGGTTTTGCTATTTTTAAGATGATGTAAGTCTTCGAAAAGAAACCGTCAAATTCTCCTCCAAATTTTATTCGATTGCATCGAGGTCTCCACCCAAAAATGTCCCACGCAGCATGAAAAGAAGCGTAGCGTTTTGTAAAACGAGAAATATCACTTGACTCATTAAACAAATGACTTTTTCTTTCTTTTTCTCTTTCTTTCTTTTTCTCTTTCTTTTTTCTTTTTCACTTTCTTTTTTCTCTTTCTTTTTCTTTCTTTTTTTTATCTTTCTTTCTTTCTTTCTTCCCTTTTCTCTTTCTTTCTTTCTTCCCTTTTCTCTTTCTTTCTTTCTTTCTTTCTTTCTTCCCTTCTTTCTTTATATTGCATATGCAAGAGAGGTCAATGAGAAGTTGGCTCGACAAACATAAGACTCTTCGTCAGGCTGAGAACTTTTCAGTACTTTTTCGTAATTGTATATTACTATATGCATTAACCAGCACATGCATGTTGTTACTATGTTATAAATATGCATATATTTCGCTATTCTGTTTATAGCTGCAGAAACATGTGCGTGTGTGTGTGTATGTGTGTATGTGTCTGTGCATATGTATATCCATCACTCATTTTGATTGAGACTTTCATCTCACACAAATTTCACTTTTAAATTATGAAAAAAAAAAAAAAAAAATGAAACATATTTTTCTTTTGTTGTTGTTGTTGTTCTTTCTTTCTTTCTTTCTCTTTACGCCTGTCTTTATTTGCATATAAAATACGTACAATTACAATAAACCTTTTTGGGGTTTAATTTTAATTAAATTTTAATAAAATAAATTCTTTGTACCTAATGACCTCAAGATTTTTGTTGTTCATTGATTCATTTTCTGCGGCTTGTCAACACTTTGCAGGTTATTTAAAGACAGGACTTATTCACAAATGAATGAAATTATTTTTGAAATTTTTTTAAGAAATTCTTGGTAAATTTTACATATGTTACCCCCTCTCCCACTTACTTAATTTCATGAAATTTCAAAAAATTAAATTTCATTCTCAAAATTTGTTTTATTTGTTAAAAGTATGACTCTTTGGAGAATGTAAATCAACAATTTTATTTTTCAAACTACTGCTCATTTCCCGAAAATCTACTGTGAATCGTAAAATAAAAAATACAATAAAACTATGACATTATTTAATTAGAAAAAACTTTTAATTGCTTTTATAAATATGATTTATAAGGACATTTAAGAAAAAAAATTTTCGATGAATAATGAATTTTTACAAGAATTGTTGTCATTTTTTAAAAAATTATTTATAATAATTTCAGTCTTTTAAAATTCTCCATAACTTCAATCCTGTTAGGTGATATTGTTATTAAGTGAAATCTATATTTACTAATCAAAAATTGAAAACCTTAATACAGAGCATTTTGCTTTAGAATTTTTAAAATAATTTTTAATTATTTTTTTTATTTTTTGTGAATATAAAATATTATGTAAGGTGCCCTTGTTTGAAAGTATGGTCAGCCATAGACGACATTATCAGAAAATAAGTGCAATGACTATAGTGATATTAAAGACAGCATTCCTTAAATTAGATTACGGGAAATATTTTCCAACATTTTTAAGATTACTGAGTACTTTTAACAGGTGAGAGCCTTTTTTTATATAAGTTTTAAATTATATAAAAAAGGCTCTCACCTGTTATTTTCGTAACTTATGTTTTAACAGATGAATTCTCTTTAGAACAACACTTGAATCTGTCAACATCTTATCAATTCCTGTTAAGTGATCTCCGAGTGACAAGTACATAATCGCCGCTACTGTTTGTTTTAAAATTCATTTCCCTGTTATTTTAAACTTAAAGTAAATAATATTTTTTCAAATCAGATTAATTATATATTAATTCAGCTAGTATTTCTCAAATAAAGATTCAGATAAGTATATTTTATTTTTGGGAGATTTTTAAAACCGAGAATTAACTTTTCTTTACAAATATGTCAAAAATGGCTGAATTTAAACGATTTCCGAAAGCGAACAAAACATTGAGATTCCATTCAGTATAATTTCTATTTGAAATACACCAGAGAATATTGCTTGCTGGAAATAGTAAATTCAATCATTTAGCTTCTAGTTAAAGCCAAAAAGAAAACTTCAGGAATGCTTTTTCATTTTTTAAAAAATCATTTTGAATTAAGGTATCGAAACTGTGATGCTTTCTGTCTTGTCTTCCTTTTGGTTTACTTATACAAACTTTCACTCGGAAATGATGTAACCGTTTCATATAAAAAAAAAGAAGCCAATCTAGGGGAATGTCACATTTTTAATCCATCCCCACAAGGTCTGGAAAGTCCTCTTAAGCGAATTTTTACCCCCCCCCCAAAAAAAAAACAGACCGTCGGATAAAGAATTGGCAGTTGAAATATTTGAGATACTTTCCCAAAATTCCGTGTATTTTTTTCATTTTCACACATTCAGTCGCCGATTTAATTTCGTTAGTGTCCACACATCTTCCATATTGTCAGATGTTCTGCTTCTTGAAAGTCTTGCAGAATATGGATTGCTTTAAAAGAATCCCCACGCAAGTTGATACCAAATTTTTCTCTCGTTGATTCAAACTTCGAATAATTTTGAAAAGAAAGCTCTAAGCCTATTCGATGTGTTTTCAATTTTTCAGGTCAAAATTTATGCCTATTCGTTTTCATTTCAAGTTTCAAGCCAAATTTTATTCCTATTTGCTACGCCTTCATATCAAGCAAAACTTTATGCCTATTCGCCTACATATCAAGCCAAACTTTAAGCCTATTTGCTGTGCTTTCATATCAAGCCAAACTTTATATATATTTGTTGTGCTTCGTTATTAATTTACATCAAGTCTGCTCAACCAGTTTATTGCTATATTCAAAATGGATGAATACTTTCTGAGCGAAATATGTTCCTCATGAACGTCTTTCGTTTCGCTTGAAGTAAAATTTTTTACAAATTATTCATTTTAGAATAACGAGTGGGTCTTTCAAAATAACACCAGGATAATTTTTTCTTCATTTAACAACATGTGCCGAAGTTAGAACATTTATTTTCATCCATTTTCTTTTTTTAAATTAAGAATCACGAATATAGATGGTGAATACATGTTCTGATATTTTTCTAGATTCCTTTATCCTTTTTCTATGGAGCCCTTGCCGCATTACAAGTTAAGCTTTTGGCAACGTTATAAGTTAACATTGTTTGATTGATTTTTTTTTTATAGTTTAAGTTAATTTTAAAGCCAGAAAATATTTTGCATTGTATTTTTTGACGTAATAACGATTTACAAGTCCTACTATTTAAACCATAGTTGGGGGAGAAGTGCATTCATATCTATCTCAGTTCCGGTGGTATTTGCGTATAAGTAAATAGAACGAACCCGACTAAAATTGGAACTCAGTTCTTTGATTTCCAGTTCTGAGTCGTTATCCATTACACCACCCGCACATCCAAGCTTACAGTACCTGGTATTCTTAGGCGTTCACCCATCTAGGTACTGACCAGGCTCGACGTTGCTTAACTTCGGTGATCAGACGACAACCGGTGTTCAGCATCCAAAAACGCTTTTGGATCAACTGTGAGACGTTGAGCAACATTGCAGCAAGGTTCTGTTGTTAACGGTTTGATTTGGTTTGGTTTACGGCATATCAACTCCTTAAGAGTCATTTAATGTTGAAATTTAATTTTCTTGGGAGTTTTGGTAATTCTTTTTTCAAAAATATATTGCTGGTAATTTTTCTCTTCCTTTTTCAATAATGTATTGCTGGTATTTTTTTTTATGAATATGTATTTCTGGTAGTTTTACGACAAAAGTGTATTTTTATACTTTCGGTTCACTATTTAACCACAGCTGGGGCCCTAGCAGGTGCTACAATCCCGGATCAGGCAACAACAGCAATTCAAAGGTGGTTCCATGCTTCTCTAAACCTCCTAATCAGGGGCCTTGCGATTGTTAGTTTATAAATAATGTAAATAAGATTAATTATGAAATGAATCTAATACAAAATGTTACTTTTATTATAACATTTTATATATACTCTAAAGAGGTCATATCAATAAAATCATACGCATACTGCTTCATATTCCTGGGTATGACGATAAACTACATTCGGAAGCAAGGCCTCTGATCGCAACACATTCTTATAGTAAAATACCAGCAGTATATTTTTAATATATAAAAATTACCAACAATACATATCTATAATAAAATGACCAACAATACATTTTTTCTGTAATTGAAGGCATACAATTGTGTTCAAAATATATTTAGTTGAAGTCATAAAATTGTTCCGAAATATTTAGATTTCGGCACTAAATAAACCATAGAGGTGTTGATATGTCGTTAAACAAAATCATCCAACCAACCAACACACTGCTTCAAAGATAGACAGGCAAACATATGAAGTCACTATAAACTAGGCCAAATAGTACAAAATAAGAGCAACCCTTGTACCATTTAGTTGTCAGGACATTTGCGAAATTGACAAAGTGTACAAACAGGAAAACCGTCCAAAATGGCTGACCGATTTCATTACTCTCAACCGGAAGCGAAGCAGATATATCCCGTCGACTTAGGCGTCTCTCTTTGTCGGCTTGTGTTCGTTTTGCTCCCGTGAGTTGACTTTTAACTACTTCACCAACCAACCTTTTTATTTATTACGATTCTCTTTTTTTTTTTACCTTTTTAAATATTACATTATTATTATTATTGCTTGTTCTAATTTCGTTTTACACCAGTTACAACTAGTGGCTTTCTTTGGAGGTCAAGTGTCAACAAGTCTCTTTCATTCTCATTCACTGCCGCTATTCTAAGTGATTTGAATAATGTCGTTCTCTGGATAGATATGATTCTTACTCCAATTTTCCATTCTTCCGGCCTCATTGTAAGGCTCTCATGAGACTGTTCCAAGTAATCTAGTAACCATAGGTAACATTGCCACCTACTTTTTCAGCTCTCCAGCAAGGTTACGTTCTATTGAATTTACTCTTTTATCGACTGCAACAGCCGATGATACAATGACTATTTCTGTTTGTCGAGTCTTCATTGGGGAATGCTCTTGCATTTAAAGTTACACAGATTTTATTTTTATTTGCTGTAAATAGATATTTCCAGCGAATGACCGGTTTTCAAATGCGTACAAAAAAAAACCCCTGGGAACTTCGGCGCACGCCTTATTTTTTTTTAGGACAACTTCTAATTCATCGGTTTGCATGATTAAATTCCTGCCGTTTGCGCAATTCTCGGAGGACTACCGTTCCTTCGTCTATTGTAGGTGTGGGCAAACTTCGGGCCACATA
>CAHIKZ030000568.1:1487500-1520000 GCA_903632075.3 Acanthosepion pharaonis
ACTTAGAAGACACTCATTTGTTAGTTATTGTGGGATCAACCCGATTCTTAAAATATTCGGGTGATTTTCAGAAAGAAAAATGCAGATTTCTGCTTTTATTCGCGTATTTCTTTAATGGCTCTGTTCATCTACCTTTCTCAAACGAACTTTGTTTCTATTTCCTATGCCACTCCTGGGAGAACCGTCGTTAGATCCGACGGCTTTATACCGACTCAGCCACGAGGAACTCTTGCCGATCACGCGAGGCCGTATAATGCCTTTAAGCGTAATCCTCCGCGTCATAGATTCTCAAAATTGAACGTCTGCTCAGTTTCATATCCAAGCGTAAACAAAACAATTTCTAAAGAAGTAATGGATTTTTTTAATCTATTAATCCAACAGATTTTATCACTTTAACCGTTATTTTTAGTGAATACTCATATTTGCGTAGATACTCTGTTTATTTATTAAACACTATATTTATTTATTTCTTTTCATCTTGAATATTTGAGAATATTTTTATTAAAGATAAGCATGTGTTCTCAAAATTTAACGAATTCGAAGACGCTATTAACTTCAATTATAACTGGACAAAAATATTCAGGAAGCATTTATCTCAATGACTCGCGGTGTCTACGCTGACTGCAACAGCAGGAGAGAAAAAAACAGTATGCGACTATCATTCTTTACAAGATGTCTTTTGTAGTCAAATGGATAGCATGTCACTTTAACAGCTTCAATCGTCCGTTGGACCTCCCTGGGTGATACGATGCTGAAGTTTTAAATGTTAACTGAAACTTACTACCCGTTTTATTCGGTGATAGATGTGGGTATGACTATAGTGGTAGCGATGCTGACAGCTGAGAGATCACACCTTCCAAACTAAGGTCAAAGGTAATCATGTTCACCAGTAAAGTGATACTTACAATCAGAAAAAGACAGCTGAAATTTCTCGGACAAACAATGAGGAAGATGGATTTAGAGAATTTAACACTCACAAGGCGTATCGACGGTAAAGAAGCAGGACAAAACAGCGAGTAATCTGCTTGACGAGTCTGTGTGAAAGGATGTTAAGGAGAAAGACAAAGAGAGATGGTAAATAATCAAATGTTACTTAGAGTAGCTAAAAACAGAACGTTGTGGAGAGTCATGATCGCTCCAGTCCTACAGTGGCACATCACATAAAAGAAGAGCTAAAGCAGACACTTGGATTAGTCTCCTATGAAACAAGATATTTTTAAAAATAATCCGCCTGCTGTGGTTCGGTACTGCACAATAGAGAGTAAAACGTATCTTCTTCTATGCACCATGTCCTTTCAGGACGTTGACGATAATGACTCTCCACAATTTCATGTCCTTTGTAGCGCTTATTTCAACTCTTTCTTATGTTAAGTTTAAGTGCCCTTTTTGTTTCCATTTTCCCTAAGACTTGCTCACATATTCAATCCATGATATTCACAGCATCCTTCTGTAGAGCCACATTTCTGTTGCTTCAAGTCTTTTCTTTATCTGCGATAAGATTGTCCAACATTCACTGTCATATAGGAGGACCGATATTGCATAACAGTTCAATACTTTGTTTCTAATGAAATTTTCTTGTTTCTTTATACTTTGCATAGCTTTTGGGAGGCATCTTTCAGTGTCGCATTTTCCTTCCTTTTATTTGTAGTTAAAATATTTCTCTTCAGGATTTAGACGATTATTTTTCTCCACAGTTTCTTTTTCAATACGTATAAATGGTTGTTCTTGGGGGAAAATAGTGGAGTCCCAGATATTGCTAAATAGTGGACCCTCAAACAAGAACACAACACTATGAAAGTATAAAAATACATTTTTAGAGTAAAATTCTTTTTGATACTTAAAGACAGAACTTAATAAAATATAATAAATAAACATAAAAATCGGACATAATTTGTTAAAAGGGGCGTTTTATCTTCTGAAAATTATACTTGATTAACTTGAAGAAGAAATGATGTATTCAGCAGAGTTGATGACGGAATAAACTGTGCCCAAAAGACACGTTTCACCGACAGATGGCGTAAATGTCCCCACAGTGTTTTACAGCGTTGAACTGCTTTTGTATCGTTATCCGAGAAGACTAACCTTTTGTAATGAAAACATTTCGATTTACATTGGCAGGAAAAGAAAACAGAGTTAATTATAGGAATACAAACACTTGATAATTTTAAACAAATTTCTTCGTTACAAGGTGGCATATTTACCATTCTGCGTCGAAGCGCGGACTTGGAACAGAAAGTTTTTATACTTACTACGAGTGACAGTGATACGAGAAATATTAAAGAAAAATTTCAAATCAGAATAAAATTGACTGCCACTTGAAAATGAAAAACACATGATATAAATAGTTAAACGGCAAATTCTGTCTGTCCGACCGTGTATCTGAAACCTATCTAACTTGAGCCAAACTTACTCTACATAGAATATACCTTTTTGGAATCCTGGGATTGAAAATCTGCCGCTCATCTGGTCTTTGAACATCCATCATTGGGATTTTAGTCCGGATGAGGAGGGATTAGTTAAAAATTCAAAATTAAAATAATTAAAATAAGTGATTTTAAAAGTTTTAAATTTATATTGAGTTTAAAGTAATACACAAATTTTGTGAATTTAAACATTTTTGCTTTAAATTTAGTTTAATATATCTCCAAAACTTTGAGAATTGAGGAGATCAATTTCATTTCTTCAAAATGCCAATATGAGCCAACACAGTGTTTTCCTCTTGTCTTTTAACAATCGCACAAAAAAGCTTATTCGCGAATATGAAAGGATCTTATTGAAAATAAGTAGATAGAACGTGTCTAAATTATTTAACGAAACCTGTATGAATATATATATATATATATATATATATATATATATATATATATATATATATATATATATATATTTGGTTGGATAGATGTGAGTTTGTGACCCTGGGTTTCACGCTTTTGCGATCGTCAGACAAACCCAATATGTTAGCTCTATCTCTGATATTGAGCGCTTTTCTTATAAGTACTATGTATATAATATATAAATAATTATACATATATATTTATTTATATTTATATACACTTTCACACACACACACACACACACACACACACACACACACACACACACACATATATATATATATATATATATATATATATATATATATATATATATATTGCCTTGATCTATCTACTACCCTTCTCCTCATCCTTTCTTCTATCACTCCTATCTGATCTTGCTCCAAATTTTCTGTAACCCCTTGCGTCCTAGTGGCTTCTCGCCTTGCTTGGGGTGAAACACTTATATATATATGGTTCTAGTATAATATATTGATATTAATTTTAGCGTATTAGATTCTTTTAAAATTGTCAAAAAATTAAATGTATTCAACTATAGCTGAGTTTATTCACCAATATACCAAAAGATAAGGCAATAAATTTTATAGTAGAAAAGACCTTTAAACATCATCAAGCAAAAAAGTAAAAACATATAATTAAAAACATCATTCAGGTTTGCGCCATCTTCAACTCACATCATCTCCTCTTTCGTTTCGGATACTATTAATAGTAAAGAAATATGATGAGATAAAGTGGAAAAGCTTATAACCGACGCGTTACGCCGACATTCCTTGGTCTCTGCTTCTTCAGGTCGGAATGAAAGACAAAACTTAATTCTGAACTGAAGAAACCGAGACCAACAGATGTCGGCGAAACGCGTCGGTTATAAGCTTTTCAACTTTGTCTTAATAATTCTTTTAAAATCGCAAAAGAATCTACGCCACGATTGATATCAATAAATCATATTAGACTTATATAAATATATATATATATATATATATATGCATGGTGCGATGGATAAATTGTCGTCTAAATTACGCTAAAATGAAAATAACATTGCCATATCATTTTAACAGATATATGTAACAAAATTACACATCTTGAAATACTAAAGAGTAAATTTATTCAATACATTCGCCATTGGCTTCAACTATGGCCTCCAGACGACTTCGGAATCTCCTGCATCTCTTCTGGACGCTCTTCTTGTTTATGTAGGTGAATGCTGCTATAATCCTTGCTTTCAGTTTGTCTTTGGTGTTACAAGGTATTTTGTTGGTCTCTCCCTCAACTGCCCCCCCATAATAGTCTAGGGGTTGGCCAGATGTAAGGGGTGATGTGGTTGCAAATATTGTCTGACAAACATGACTGGGTGCTCCTGCTTGTGTGGCATGGTGCAGAGTCCTGTTGACAGACATAGGGCCTTCCTGCATCCACCCTCTTGACTCAGGGCAGCATTACCTCCTCAAGGCACTTGATGTAGGCCCCTGCGTTGAGTCTGAGACCTTCAACAACAAATTCGGGAGTTCTTTTCTTATCTGAATGATCAGAGTTTTCCGAGCTGTCGTCCCTTCGTAATCACCATTAGACTCATCCAACTTTTTCCGAATCCTCTACACTGTCAAACACTCTGACACACTGAAATGTTTGTATTGGAGCTTCCGACACGAATGCCAAACAGTACAGAATGCCGTTTCGAAATTTCTGGTGGTGGGGGGGAATTGCGTCATGCTGTTCTTTTTCTCACAGACAGTGTTTAACTAACCCTACTATACTTGGCAAACTCAAAAGCAAAGAACGCGCATGCACGAAATTAAAAATATATAATGGCGACAATTTTCCCATCGCACCCTCTGTGTGTGTGGGTGTGTGTGTTTGAACTAGATATCCCTATATGAACATTCGAGAAAGGATGCTAATTCTAAGTTTTAAAAAGAAAAAAGATTCAGTTCTAGATTATGCGATCAGATCTGTGGAAAGTGAGGGCTGGGGGTCTAGTCTCTGGCGATCTTATTCCTCCACAAGGCTATCTGTGTCGGCGCTGCCCGTGTCAATCACACTCGCTCGCCAAAGAAAGAATCCCACATCATACATGGAGAGGGTAGTAAAGAATTTCAACAGTCAGACCTTATGGCACATTAAAAACAGATTTTGAGTAATCTGTCACTTGTCCGATGAAAGATTAGCGAAATAAAAAACTAGGGGAAACAAAATTCATGTACAATGGGCACATATACGCTCGTATAATCTTACGAAGCGACACATTGACGCGTCAATTATATACTTTTGTAGACTAATTAATACTTTGATCTCGCAGCCTTTAAATATCTATCCGATAAGCTAGAACATTATGGCCACCTGCTTAATAAATTCACAGTTTTCTTTGTACCGGCAAAACAGCTCTTAATATTTATTGATATAAAAATACATCTAGGCTGTGGAAAAGGGTCTGAGGAAAGTGTTTGCATGAAAGGTCTAGCACTAAAAATGAAACAACATTCTCATTCATCCTACGCAATATTATTAGAAATACTGATATTCTTAGACAATTTTGAAACTTGATAAGATTATTCAAATGATAAATCAAATATAAAACAGCGGCGAAATACTGGAGACATCAGTTGACCTATCTTCATACAGTTGCTAATTTATCAGATGCGAATGGAAAAGAATTCCATGGGGCAATCATCTTGTTGAGTCATGTAGCTGAATTACTTAGGATTTTAATGAAGAGAGCTCGTAGCAGAATCAAACCAGAAATCGATTAAGAACAGTGTGGCTTTGTTCCCGACCTTTGAATAAAAAATACGATTTTTATTATCAGAATGCTATCAGAGAGATCAATACAAATACTGAAAAATCTATACCCCTATTTCATAAATTATCGATAAGTATACGAAATGGCATTACTTGAAGAGCTACTTGAAATATCCGAAAAGATTGATTTACACAGGAAAGATATTCGAGTAATCCATAACTTCTATTGGGAACAAACATTTTGCTTGAAGATTTGGGATGAGCTTAGTGTGTGGTATTACCGTGCTTTGCTTTGATATAGGCAGCGAAATTTTTGAAAACCTTGTTCTCATACCACGCCGGTCACCACAGCGGCAACACATACTCTACCTCTTGCAGCACACTAAAATACATTCGTACTTGAACAATTCAGAAATGTAAACTAAAGATTGTGTATAAGCTTCAAGCGATGAAGTATTTTGTTCTTTCTTACTTGTACATCGCTGCCAAACAAACACTAAAATAATAATTCTGCTGTAGCTTGTCACGCTTGACTGCAATCACCGGGGCTTCTCTTTCTACTGTACCAGCTGCTCTTCTTAAAACCTTGCTGTCATTTCTCTCATATTCTTTATTAACAGCTGCGACATGGTATCTATTTCTGTACAAGGCCGATTAAGGTGGTCCTCATGTACGCTGATTCTCTCAGACGTCTGATTCTTCACTGTTCTTCTCTGGTATTTTTACTTCATTCCACGGGGGTTGATGACTATTTATCCCCCCCCATGCCTGATCAGCCATGTCTGATTTCACTGTTTCGCCACTAATTACGGCTTTTTGATGTTTCTCCAACCTTGCTTTTAGAGGTCGGCTAGTTTCCCCTTTTATACCATTTGCCAAAACTACAAGGGATGGAATACACACAGTTTTTGGTCATGTTCACTTCTGTGACTCTGACTCGGCAGAGATTTCTCCGTCGGCTTCTGGATATTGCCCTAAAGTTGTATGACCCGCAGATCGTCTGAATCTTTTTTTTTCCGATAAGCCATTAGCATAAGAGAGACAGTCTATTACGATTTTCTAGTCCTCTTTTTTGATCCTTCTGTTTTTGCTTGCAGAAGCTGAAATGATATTTGCCAAGTAGTTGTTATTCTGATTATTAGCTGTTGGTATGTGTCGGAGTCACCTCATGAGTTTTGCACGCTGTTACGTACGATGTTCACTTTCTTAGTACTCTATAGATGATGAGAATTGAAGGCAAAGTATTGTCCGGTGAAGATCGGCTTGTGATATACGAATATCTTGAACCCATTCTCTGTATAAGTTATTAGTAGATCCATGAAGCCTAGTTGATTATTATTTTTCTTCTTCGATTGTGAAAAGGAAAGGCGGTATTTATGAGTACATATGGCCCAGCAGTATTTTTAGTTTCCTAGTGAGGTAAGTGTGAATGTGTCAATTACATTTCTCATCCATAGCATTAACTAAAGCCTAAAGCCATTTGCTTGAAGTATTCCATGTATATGTTCGCT
The DNA here is from genome assembly GCA_903632075.3 of Acanthosepion pharaonis. Classification (NCBI taxonomy): domain Eukaryota; kingdom Metazoa; phylum Mollusca; class Cephalopoda; order Sepiida; family Sepiidae; genus Acanthosepion; species Acanthosepion pharaonis. Next base: position 1,494,579 of record CAHIKZ030000568.1, read on the forward strand.
ATCACTGGTGACTACGGCGAACCCATAGCTATGTCTTCCTCCTGTTGATATATGTTACACTATTTAGAAGCATGTTTCAGATATTAAAAGTTACTTGTTCTTATCAAACAGTGCATCCTGCTACCGTCGTTTCCTCAGGTTAATGTCATTGAGGTATTTTGCTTATTTAGTAAAAAAACAAGCCGAAGCTATTATTTTGCTTATTAGTCTATACGAGCGTTACGCTTTTCAGTTATAGTTTATAGTTATAGTTTGTTTATCAACACCTTATGAGTCATTTAATGCAGAAATTTAATTTTCTAGGGAGCTTTGAACTAAGAATAGTCGTTACTCTTCTTTCACAATTGAATAAAAAATGTATAACAGGTATTTTTTTTTTTTTACAAAAGTGTATGGTTGGTAACTGTTTTTGCTATGAAAACTTATTACTACTATTTTTACTATAAAAATGTATTTTTATACCTTCACGGGCAAGGCCGAGGTCACAGTGGCTGAAACGTTGTGATAACCACAGTATATAATGAAAAACTCCTCATGCCAGAAATTCAGATATTAACCAAATGGAATTGGAACTCGGCTCTCCGATTAACAATTCCAAGCCATTATCTATTACCCCAACCGCACATTCAAGCTTACAGCACCTGGAATTCTCAGGCGATCACCCATCTAGATACTAGACGTTTAATGACCGTAAAGAGAAGCTATCAAGTAAATCACATGTCTGTTTTGAGTTATATCAACTTGTTTCCTTCGTAGCCAGTTAGTTGTAGCAAAGGTCGAAACGTAACAATTATCTGTTGTATAAGAGTTGTGGCTGATTTTGTTTAGCGGCATATCAACATCTCTATGATTTATCTAATGCTGAAATATAAATATTTTGATCATAATTTATTGCTTCAACTAAATATTTTGAATACAATTGTCTGCCTCCAACTACAGATAAAATATATTGTTGGTCATTTTGCTATAAAATGTATCGTTGATAATTCTACTAAAAATAGGTATTGTTTGCAATTCCACTATAAAAATGTATTTTATACTTTCATAGTTTTGTCTTTGTTTCGGGAGTCCATTATTTACCCATAGCTGGGACCCTAACAGATGCTGCCACCCCGGGTGAGAGTGGGCCTGGGAATAACAGCAATTAAGAGGTGGTTCACGTTCCTCAAAACCTTCAATCTCTCGAAGAGAGGCCTCGCTGCCGGATGTAGTATACACTTTTCAACCAAAGATCAGAGCTAAACAGTGTTAGACCTTTAGTGTTAGTGTAGTATAAGTTCTACCTTCTCTACTACGGGGTGAGGAATCGGTGCCGTGTTTTTTTGTCCTCGAATAGTTCATGCAAAAGCCATGAGGGTAGCCTCGTTTTACAGATTTCAAAAACTGTGACAGCACCTCCCCGGTCGAATCAAAAGAAGAGGATTGGTTTACTCTGATACGTGTGCGCCATTTAAAGCAAAAATCAAGTGACTTCCTATTTAATGTAGATCGCTTTTCCTCTCCTTAATATAGATTTTGTTCCTGTGAAGTGAAATTCTTTTTTCTGATGACGCCAGACCATTGGCGAAACATGTCAACGGAAATATTTAAAAAAGAATTATCCATATATACATATGAGCGTGTGTTTTTGTTTTGTATAGAAATTTTTACATATAGGCTTATTTGTTTTCTTTTAAGTCATATCTATATTTTTAGGTTATTTACAGCCGAATTCCGTCTTACCATAGACAAGTAAACATAGATTTGGTTTACACGAAAGTAGACAAAGGTAAATATGAATTTAGTTTTCAATATTGATTGATTGATTTATTTTTACGGCTTATCAACCCTTTGTAGGTTATTTAAAATCGAAACATATTTCGGTTTTGGTTGGTTAGTTGCTTTGATTGGTTGAATTTTTTAGCCGCATATCAACCTCTATGTGTTATTTAATACCGATATTTTAAAATTTTGTACGAAATGGTTTTCTTTTTTGAAATAATAATGGTTTTAGCGATACAATCCTTACTAATTAACCCATAGCTGGGGAGAAGACGTGGATTCACACCTTTCTCAAGAGTATTTGCGTGTAAGTGAATATAACGAAACCCGACTGAATTTGGAACTCGGCTCTCCGATTAACAATGCCGAGCCATTATCCATTACATCAACCGAACATACAAGCATACAGCACCTGGTAATCCCAAACGGTCACCCATCTGCAGAGTAACCAGACTCGGCTTTGCTTAAGGGGAACCGGTGTTTTAACATGATGTGGCATAAGCCATATTTCAGGTTGTAGGAGATTCTTAAAGTACCCGGTATACTGAAGTGGTCACCCATCTAAATACTAGCCGTGATCAAGGCTGCTTAACCTCGTTGATCGAAAAAGAACAGAAGATTTTCACGAAAGTCAAAAAGATAAAAATGGCGCCAGATTACATGCCAATATATATATATATATATATATATATATATATATATATATATATATAGTTTATGCAAATTTAGGTAATCCGTATGGGTAGACCTGAGGAGGATGATATCCAGAGAGCTCAATGTAAAATTCAGAGCAGATATGTTTGAATAAAAGACAGACCACGTTAAGATTCCATGTGATAAGCTATTTCACCATAACCCCTTTAACAGGGTTCTGGATCATCAGACTTTACTTCCAAAAGCTGAAATGAAAAATGAAAAGAAATTCACACGTTTTTTACGGACTTCATCAAGTATACGCAAAGTTAACGAAGTGAGGAAGTGAGGTGGGAGAGAGGATATGAGTGTGTCATATGTATCATTTTAGTTTCCTATTTTAACCCCAGTGTGTCGGCTGGATGTTGCTCAAATTTAACGCGTCTCGTCTCTAGATAAAGGTGGTTAAGGGGTGAGCGATAAGAACTACATTAAAGGGAGACGTTACAATAACTTTAATAAATTACACGTGTGTATATATATATATATATATATATATATATATATACACACATATATTTATATATAAACACATATGTACATACACACACAAATATATATATATATATATATATATATATATATATATATATATATATATATATATATATATGGTTGAATAATATCAGCAATTTCTCTCTATCCAATTTTTATTAACTTTTACAAGTTTCAAAATTAGTTATTTTATAAAATCATAAATTTACCAAAGTTCATCTTTAATAAAAGGACACCAATACAACAAAATTCCAACGGTATTCCATAGAAATGAACTTTGGTAAATTCACCGATTATATATTAAGATAAAATCGGAAATTGTAAGATGGTAATAAAAAATGGATAGACAGATTTGTTTCATGAACTTTTCCTGAAGAAATAGATTATATATATATATATATAATAAAAAAGGCTCAAACACTAATATTCCATGGTTATAATTTTTTACATTGGAATCGTAATCACGATCCAATTCATCAGCTCTACAATTTGTCTTATGTAGCGAAGGAATCATATTTTTTTTTAAATAATTATAAATTAAGCTCTACTTCTGTATGGAGCACTGTTTTTTTTTTTTTTTTTTTGTTGTTTTTTTAAAAATAAAAACATAAATACTAAAGAACTCTGGAATATTTACCCAACGTGTTCTTTCCTATTTTTCTACATATCTGCACACACGCACACACACACACACACACAGATATATATATATAAGAGTAGTCAAAAGAAAAGCGATATTCTGAAAGGGTGACGAAAAATGATAACAATTGCTCAAACTTTTACTTTGAAAGAAGGTATTGACACATTAAATCGCATAATCAATATGCTGAGTAAATTTAAATCTTTTAAAATTCCATTAGGCCATGAAAACTTTATTCTGCGACTCCTCAATTAAATAACAATGTGTATTTATCACTGTAAATATATTTCATAAAATACGTTTTACTGGCGCCATATTCTTTGACCCGAAGTTTTTCTTTCACGTTACCCAATTCAGTGTAGATGTTGTCAGAAATTTTGTCCGTCAATATAATGATATTTACATATCTGTTCGATGTTCCAAAGGCTTAAAAATCTATTCAAAAGTTTTTCAAGAGTCGAATGCACACCCATAACAAGTAAACAAAAAATGTGGAACAGTTTGAAAAACAAGTTCGGATGGAAAAGAAAGAAAAAGAAATGAAAGGCAAAGTGAGGAGAAGGGGAGTAAAACGCATAAGGAGTGAAAAAAGACGATGAAAATAAAAGAATGGAAACAGGCTAAAGTTCAAAGAGACTAAGGTAAAGGCAAAGAAACATCGAAAGAAAAGTCAGATAAAACGTTCAAAGCGCTCAATGGAATTGGCTGTAATTGAAAGGCAACTGGAAGGATAATGAAGAAAATGGAGAAAAATATTGGAATCTATAAGCAGGAATTAAAATAAAATTCGAAAGAGTAAGCAGTAGTACAAAGAACGTTAGAAGAATTAAGAAACTAGAAGAAAATTGAAAGGAATTATCAAGAACTGACATAAGGATGAAACAATCAAGAACTGGAAGAAGAGTGGCAGAAATGAGAAGGACATGGACAAAATTGGAAGGAATGATCATGATTGGAAGAAGATTCGAAGAGAGAGTAAGACTTATAAGTTAATTGTAAGGAATGATCTGGAATTAGAAGATTAAAAGGAATGAGAAGAGATTGGAAGATCTGAAGAAATGAAAAGAAGTTGGACGAAGATTGCGGGGAGGGATGACCAGGACTTTGAAAAAGATTGGAATGAATGATCAGGATTTAAAAGGGATTAGAAGGAATTATCAGGACTTCGAAGAAGATAGGAAGGAATGATAAGAACTTCGAAGAAAATTGGAAGGAATGATCAAACGCTTCGAAGAAGATTGAAAGGAAAGATCAGGACTTCGAAGAAGACAGGATGGAATGGTCAGATACTTGGAAGAAGATAGGAAGGAATAATCACATACTCGGGAGAAGATTTAAAAGGAATGATTAGAACTTCAAAGAAGATAGGAAGGAATGATCACATACTCGGAAGAAGATTAGAAGGAATGATTAGAACTTCAAAGAAGATAGAAGGAATGATGAGATACTTGGAAGAAGATTAGAAGGAATGATTAGAACTTCAAAGAAGATAGGAAGGAATGATCACATACTCGGAAGAAGATTAGAAGGAATGATTAGAACTTCAAAGAAGATAGGAAGGAATGATGAGATACTTGGAAGAAGATTAGAAGGAATGATTAGAACTTCAAAGAAGATAGGAAGGAATGATCACATACACGGAAGAAGATTAGAAGGAATGATTAGAACTTCAAAGAAGATAGGAAAGAATGATGAGATACTCGGGAGAAGATTAGAAGGAATGATTAGAACTTCAAAGAAGATAGGAAGGAATGATCACATACACGGAAGAAGATTAGAAGGAATGATTAGAACTTCAAAGAAGATAGGAAGGAATGATGAGATACTCGGGAGAAGATTAGAAGGAATGATTAGAACTTCAAAGAAGATAGGAAGGAATGATGAGATACTTGGAAGAAGATTAGAAGGAATGATTAGAAATTCAAAGAAGATAGGAAGGAATGATCACATACACGGAAGAAGATTAGAAGGAATGATTAGAACTTCAAAGAAGATAGGAAGGAATGATGAGATACTCGGGAGAAGATTTGAAGGAATGATTAGAACTTACAAAGAAGATAGGAAGGAATGATCACATACTCGGGAGAAGATTAGAAGGAATGATTAGAACTTCAAAGAAGATAGGAAGGAATGATGAGATACTTGGAAGAAGATTAGAAGGAATGATTAGAACTTCAAAGAAGATAGGAAGGAATGATGAGATACTTGGAAGAAGATTAGAAGGAATGATTAGAACTTCAAAGAAGATAGGAAGGAATGATCACATACTCGGGAGAAGATTAGAAGGAATGATTAGAACTTCAAAGAAGATAGGAAGGAATGATGAGATACTTGGAAGAAGATTAGAAGGAATGATTAGAAATTCAAAGAAGATAGGAAGGAATGATCACATACTCGGAAGAAGATTAGAAGGAATGATTAGAACTTCAAAGAAGATAGGAAGGAATGATCGCATACTCGGGAGAAGATTAGAAGGAATGATTAGAACTTCATAGAAGATAGGAAGGAATGATGAGATACTTGGAAGAAGATTAGAAGGAATGATTAGAACTTCAAAGAAGATAGGAAGGTATGATCACATACTCGGAAGAAGATTAGAAGGAATGATTAGAACTTCAAAGAAGATAGGAAGGAATGATGAGATACTTGGAAGAAGATTAGAAGGAATGATTAGAACTTCAAAGAAGATAGGAAGGAATGATCACATACTCGGGAGAAGATTAGAAGGAATGATTAGAACTTCAAAGAAGATAGGAAGGAATGATGAGATACTTGGAAGAAGATTAGAAGGAATGATTAGAACTTCAAAGAAGATAGGAGGTAGTGATGAGATACTCGGAAGTAGATTGCAAGGTATGATCAGGACTTGGGAAAGGATTAGAAGGAATGATCAAATACATCGAAGAAGATATGAATCAATGATCAGATACTTGGAAGAAGATTGGAAGGAATGGGCAGAGATTAGAAGATTTGAAGAAATGAAAAATATTTGGACGAAGATTGTGGGAGAGGGATGATCAGGACTTGGAAAAAACATTGGAAGAAATGATCAGGACTTGGAAGGAGATTGAAGGGAAGGATATGGAATCTGAAACTAGAGTAAAATTGGATGGAATGATCTGGAATTGGATTAGACAGAAAGCGAAAGGAATTTGGAAGCTCATTATCATTTTCATGCATTTTAGCAAATTTACAGTAGTATGAGTTTAATACTGTTTTCTCAGACCAATGATTAAAGGTCACGTCAAACGAATGATCCCTGTAAGTCTTTAAAAAAAACTATCCTTTATCCGGTCGCATAGACTGGCGCTACAGCATCACAAACAAAGAACTTTACCAAATAAAAACAAACACATCACTTGAAAACTTCCGAATTCAGCAACTAAAATAGATAGCACATAGAACTCTAAGAGAAAATAATGCCATAATCAAAGATTAGGAAGGAAACCCCCATCAAGCCGGAGAAAGAGAGATAACAGTTAGTGGTCCTGCGAAACCTATTTGCCTGGAAAAATTAAGAGAAAGATTTTATAAATTTCATCAGTAAGGCTGATTGTTCGGTCGCTGAATGTCGAATGTTTCCATATAAGGAAACAGTTAATCACATCATTACCATTCTTATGACGATGATGATGATCATCATCAATCTCCCTACTTTGCTTTCTTTTTCGGAAAAGTGGCGTAATTTTCTTGGACTGACAGCAATTGGTTGAAATATTTTATACTTTGTACTCACTTTTCTCCGACACCCAAAAATTTCTCTCACGCATGTATATATACATGATTAATATTTTGAACTGCATATATATATATATATATATATATATATATATATATATATATATATATATATATACTTACAAAAAAAAACCGTTCTGGGTAAGACGATAAACTACGTCCAGAAGCAAGGCCTCTGATCAGGATGTTTTGAGGAGCATGGAACCACCTCTTAATTGCTGGTGTTCCTAGGTCCACCCTGACCTGGGGTGGTAGCACCTGTTAGGGTCCCAGCTATGGGCAAATAGTTAACCCAAACTGGGGTCAAAACACTATGAAAGTGTAAAAATAGATTTTAATACCAGAAATACTTTGTAAAAAAAAATATTACTACAAATATATATTTGAAAAAAAAAAAAAATAATAATACCATCTATACATTTTTTTTAAATGACCAGCGAAGGAAAAAAAATTACCAGAAATAGATTTTTGGAAAAAGATATTACCAACAATGAAAACTTTGTCGGCATTAAATAACCCATTCAAGTTGATATGCTTTAAAACAAAACAAAACAAATACAAAGAAAAGAGATACCTAAGGTTTAGAATTAAATTTTTTAAATGAAAAATCTTTCGTGGACCTTTTATTTTAGTTTTAATTTCAAGCGCATAGATTAAATTTAATATTTCTAATAAGTAAAATACTTCGCTCTATTTCCAAAGAAATTCAAATTGATCGTTCTTTTTTAAAATCGATCAAAATGGCTTATTTTAGCCATACAATTCTCTTAGCTGAACGTAAATAAATTATACATTTCTGAAAGTTTATTTGAGGAAGATTAGCTGATCAAAGCTTAATTAATCTGATTTGAAACAAATATTACTTACTTTTAGCTTAAAACGCAAAAACATTTTTAACGCGGAGGTGGGTGTTTTTACGATTCAGAGTAAACTTTCGGTAAGAGGGGGTCTTGTTTTATAAAATAAAAATGCTGATTTAAACTCTGCTTATAACTTATATAAACATTAAGCCCTACAAAATTTTTTTTTCAAAATCTCATATCATTCGATAAATTGGAGAGGTGGGTAATGATGTAAAAGTTATTGTTTTACCAAGACTTTCTAAAAAAAGGAATCATTTTTAAAATAATGTAATTCATTTCTCTAAAATCCGACAATTATTTGATTTTTTGCAAGAATTTTCAAATCAATGTTTCTCGCCGCAAAAAAAGATGCTAAAATGTCCTGTATTAATTTATGGTCACCCCACTGACGTAAGAAAAATATAATTTTATCCTAAATTTTAAAGATTCTAAAAATGATTAAAAATATAATTTAATAATCAGCGTCCATAATATATCTTACTCATAAAAGCAATTAAAAGCTTTTCTAATTAAATGTCTTAGTTTTATTGCATATTTTTTAATTTTACGATTCAGAGCAGAATTTTTAGCCAAAAATTTAATGATTCTAAAAAGGATTAAAAAATATAACTTAATAACCAAAAATCCCTTGGTTTTTCCTTTTAACAATAAGAAAAATTTTGACGATAGAGCTTTGTTTTTATTAAATTTGGGACATTTTTTTCATCACCTACGCTCATTTTATAGCCAATCTTTACAGATACCGAATATAAAATTTACCGACGGCGATTGATTGAAATATCTTTTTAATACCTGGTGGTCGGTCTTCTTAAATACCCAACAGTTTTTCCCACATGTGTAAATGTGAAAGCTTTATATTTTGGTTTAGATGTTTCGAAAGTATTATTTTTTTTGGGGGGGGTCTGGCTTGATATATATATATATATATATATATATATATATATAAAGAACAGTAAGATATATAATCCGGTGTTCTTATTGATATTTTTAATTTTACAAAATAGTGCTCAATGTAAATTTACAGAGCATTAATATTATATTATGACCATGTTTCAAAAATGGAAGCTAAAAGTTTCAAATTTAATTTTGTAATTAAATTAAAAACATTAGTTCCATTTCATCCTCAAGCGCTTAAGATTGAAATGGAACTAATGTTTTTAATTTAATTACAAAATTAAATTTGAAACTTTTAGCTTCCATTTTTGAAACATGGTTATTACTGTGTAGCGAAAAAAACATATTTTAAATCAGTTAATTTATAATATATATATATATATATATATATATATATATATATATATATATATATATATGGTTAGAGAAGTAGTTCTCAACTTTTATTTTTATCCATGGACCACTTTTACTCTTAATTCTCATTTGTTGGACCACCATAAAAAATTGATTTAAAACAGTCTTACTTTATTTTTTACTAAGAGATAAGTTTAGGAATTGTATTATACAAATAGTAAATGTATATGCTTTATTTTGAAGTAAAATTAATTTAATGAAAATAAATTTGTATTTAACCACTAAATTCAATGAAACATTTATGTGCACTAGTAAAATAACTCATAATAAACCATTTTAAAATATGTAAGTTTCCGAAGTGAAATTGTTTATGAACCACTAAAATATTAACGTGGACCCCCAATTTTCTATTTTTGTGTAGATCACAACAATGTTATTGTAATGACAAAAGTACACAGGTTTAGGCTTTCAGAAAGCTTTATTCAACTGAGAATACAAGGTTCGCGTATAGTGTCTTTTTATATTCCCAGTAAACAGAAATAGCTCTCTCAAAGAGAGTAACAAAACAAGGGGATACCACTCTTGATTATTCATAACAGATACATGGATCCCGGTTGAAAATCACTTGTTTAGAGGAATGATCAGGACGTGGAAGAAGATTTGAATGAATGAACAGAACTGCACTTATATAAAGATGTGAAGAGAGACAGGAGCATAATTAGATCCTTTTAGATATTTTAAAATTCTTTGTAAATAAAATGTTCCATAAAATATATATCGTTTATACATGTAAAAATGTGTTCTTTTATATGCCGGGATACTTGAGGACGTAGCTGATCATGGTTCTCCACAGCTTCTTATCCTTCGAAGCTCTAAATTGTCTCTACTATACCTTCTAGTGTTTATTCTGCCATCCATTTCCATATGCTCGTTACGTAGGATATTCGATGCCTCTATCTATCCATCTTACCTTTAATATGTCCTGGGTGTATCAAATTCTCTTTCTTCCTCAGGTCTCAGAAGTTTCAAATATTTCTTTCTCATTCTAAGTATAAATGTATTTTTTGTCACCCTTTGCCTTCTTCATTTCTCAAATGCACCGTCCATGGTATTCAAGATTTATTGATAAAATATATCAATTGCGGCACAAGGCCTAGAGGTGGGGGTAGATTAAGGGTGCTCGACGATAAATCAGATAATCAGATTCACGACTCATTCATTCATTACAATTTGCACGTCCACCAGAAAAACTCATCCGCCATTATCCAATCCTGCGTATACCACAATACCGTATACACACAGGGAACATAAAAAAAAAACACAACATTTTAAGTATAAAATTATATATCAAAATTTATTGATGGCAAGCAATTAGGGGGAGGGGATTAACTCCGTCCATGGTATTCGTAGTGCACTCTTTTCTTTATGGCCAACAAAATTTTTCAATTTCTTGATCACTTGCGTTTATAACGGCTTTGCCCTACCCTCGCGTCGTTTCATCAGCACATTTACATGTTAACGTTTTTGCTTTTCTCTGAGCTCATATATGATGTGTGAATCTGCACCTTTATTTAAAACTAATCTTCGTCTTCCTGTTCGCTCGCCTAATCCAATAATAAAACAAAAAAAACACTGGTTCAAATTCCGTGGTGTCAACTCAAAAATCGTTTTTCTAAAAATACTTTTGTTAGCTAACTCAATAAAATGTTTTAAATGTCATAAAAATGCAACTAAACCCACCATATGTGAAAAAAATGATATATAAATTTCTCGGTATTAGAACAATGTTAAGAAAATAATTGACGAAATGGAAAAAACATTTTCGTGAGACGGTTTTCATTCTTTACGACTTCATCGAACTAAAATGATGTTTACGTTGATGCGACTACGCATGCGCACGAAGAAGAAAATTTAGAAAAGACGCTGAAAATTTAAGTTGGTAACTATTAAAAAATATTGTTTGATATTTTTAATATGTTTAATATAGGTACCTCCACTAATTCGCTGAAACAACAGCATAACATGATGAAAAAATGCACTAAACGTAATAAAAAACAAAGTTTCATTGCCAGAATGTTTATGTTATTAAGAGGAAAGACCAAAGTATTTTTTTATTATTTTATTAAATTTTTTGAATCCTTTCTCGCACGTTTGAAATTTTGGTTAAAAATCTTTTTGCATTTAGCGGGCGACGTAATATTTACGATTAGTCTTTTAGCGCCTTTTTTTCCGGTGAAAAACGAATTGATTTGGAAAGTCATGCAAAAATCAAATAACTGTCGAATTTTAATGAAACTTTCAGGATTTAATCACAAATGAATGAAATTATTTATGAATTTTTAATTTTAGAAAATCTTGATAAAGATATTTCTTTACATATGTTACCCCCTTCCACTTACTTAATTTTATGAAATTTCGAGAAATTAGATTTTAATGGCAAAATTTGCTTTATTAGTTAAAAGCAGGAATTCTTGGGGAATGTAAATCATCAATTTTTTTTTTTTCAAATTGCTATTCATTTCCCGAAAATCTGCTCTGAATCCTAAAGTAAAAAAATCAATAAACCTCACATTATTTAATTAGAAAAGCTTTAAATTGTTTTTATAAATAAGATGTATTAAGGATACTATTGATTTAATAAAAAAAAATTTTGATGAATTATGAATTTTTACCGGAATTGTTTACATTTTTTTAATTTTAATTATAATAATTTATGATAATATTTTTTTAAAAATCTTAAAATTATACATTATTTTAATCGCGTAGGGTGACATTGCTAAGTGAAAACTATATTTTCTAATCAAAAATTAAAAAGCTTAATTCAAATCATTTCGCATCAAGATTTTTAAAATAATGTTTTATTTTTTATGTATATAGAATATTATGTTATGTGCCATTTTTTTATAATAAATTTAAAGTCAACATACCTGAAATTACATCACGGAGAATATTTTCCATTATTTTAAAGATTACTAAGTACTTAAAAATTATATAAAAAAGGCGCTCACGTCATTTTCCTAAATTATGTTTAACAGATAAAGTCTTCGTAGAACAACAGTCAATCTGTTATCGCCTCGTCAATCACGTAAAACAGCTATGTTGGTTAAAAACACAGGTACAGTTTATTTTAAAATACATTTCTGTGTTATTTTAAACTTAAAGTAAATAATATTTGTTTCAAATCAGCTAATATAGCTTAAATAAAGTTTCAGAAAATATATTTTATTTTTGGAATATTTTTTTTAATACAGAGAATTACATTGTGATGAAAGACGACAAAAAGGGGTCTAATCAGTTTTTTTCGAAAAATCGATTCCGATCAATATTATTTCTGTGTGAAATACACCAGAGTATTTCGATCACTGGAAATAGTAAATTTAATCCTTTAGTTTTTAATTAGAATAAAAATGAAAGCTTCAAAAAAGCTCTTTCATTTATAAAAATTCATTTTAAACCTTAAGTATCGCGAATTAGTAGAGATACCTAGTTTAATATCTGTTTAATATCTATGGTGTAGCCAATTTCATTTAGTTGCTTTTTGTTTATATATTTTATCATTTTTGTCATTAAATATCCCACATTGTGATAATAGAACATCAGACAAGATCTGACTACCCCATTGCGAAAGGGTTAATGTCTGTAATCACCATCCGAGCAGGAGTTGCCCAGTCCTCGCTTTCCATCCGCCGCCTTGTAGGTAATGGATTATTTCCCACCTTACAATCATTTTCCCACAGACAGAAAGTAACAAGGCTAAGTAGGATTATGCTCAGGCTGTACAAGTATTTTTACTCTGGTTTGGTTCATTTCCGTGCAAAACGAATAAAATAAAATTGCCGAAAATACAAAATATATTATTTAATAATAGTCTACATTGCCATTAACAGTATATTCACATGGAGGATTTGACTTGTGGCAACGCTTAGCGACTTACTTTGTAGTAGTGAGTTCGATTGAGTAGTCGTAGCCTTGTTCCAAACTAAGTTAAATTTAGTAAACATCAACCAGAGCGCCACGGCGTAGGATAATGATTAACAAACTAGTCTGGTTGTCCATTACTACTGAGTATGGAGTTCTGTCCTCACTGGGTGCCTAATACTCGTGGCCTTGTGCCAAAATAAGTTGAGGTTAGTAAATATCAATCAGATAGTTTGGTTGCCCATTACTACTGAGTAGTGAGTTCAGTCCTCACTGGTTCCCCGTATCTGTGGCCTTGTGCCAAACTATTCTAAACTTAGTAAATAACAACAGGATATGCACACCGTGCACTAACAGTACTGTCGAGACCTTAATTCCTAAAAAGACATATTTTATGATTTTAAATGTATAATAAGTACTCTCCTCAACATGTCCGTATTATTTAACAAATACCTCTTCCATATTTAGTTCACTAAGTGCTTCATTTCCCTCGGCCAAAACTTCTAAGACTACGCCTGAATATTAAAATAACAGCAAAATTACACCCTTCTTTATCAGTCAGCCAGCACTGGACATACGGCGTTCCACATGATTTGATTTCAGCTGCTCATCTCACCAGTCCACCTGTTCATCGACTAACTCCGCCCCAAAACCGGAACGGCGTCTTACAAATGCTTCTGGCCACTCCATTGGCCAGTCTTTCTGTCCCCGTATTCATCTACTAAACGTGAATTAGTTAGTAGGCGGTGTTTACAGAAGCATCAAAAGGAGTTAAACCGTTTCCGCCCTCGACTTTAGTACCGGTGTCGAAAGATCTAAATTTCAGGCTTCGGGATGGGTAAGGCGAAAAATATGGGTTTAATTGGGGACTGGTTTTATCAGTGGCTTTGATCAATGTTCATGTCGCTCTGAGCCCTTCCACACTACTGGGAAGTAAAGTTGGCGCCCACCAGTTGTTCTTCAATAGTTTATTCCGTCCTCTTTGTTCGCCGAGTACAACGTAGTTAATATCCACCTCGTTTCCTTATCGTGCATGCCGTCCCAGAAGCCGGCGTCAGATGACAAGTCCTGCAAAATGCCATCCTCTTTTGACTGGTGCTTGACTTGATAAAATTCGCTCACAGAAATAAAATAAAAAATAGTAAAGAACCTTAAAATGAAAAAAAAAATGGACTGTAATTTATGAATAGTTATTACAGTTATAGTTTAGAATACTTCGTTTCCATCGTTAAATGTAAAATGACGGAGGAACGCCTATTCCTTGTTTAGTTGTAAACCAGTTAAGTATAATAAATAGTAATAGTCAGCCTTGTTTTTATAGTTCAAAAATTAATATGTTAAAATGAAAAGCCACTTTTGTTTGAAAACAAAAAAACGCCACACCGCATACATGTGAAACGAACCACCCTCATCCCCTTTGTATCTCATTAGTAAGGAGTAAATTCCATTCGGATTGTTTCTTCCCAGTAACTGTTGCTTTGGAGAATAGAATCCCACGAGGATGCTTTCCCGGTCACTAAAATCTTACCCCTTCAAATCTAGAGTTAACCGTTATCTTTTCCACATATCCGTATAAACTAAGCCCTTTACTTTTTACCGCTCACACAGCAGTCACTTTTGGTAACCCTTTATCTTAAGTGACTCTTGGGCCTTGTGTAGGGTGAACTTTAATAAAGAAAAAAACAAACAAACATTGAGTCTTGAAAACAATAATTTAAAAGAAAAATAGTTAATCACAATTTAAACATCACATAGCCTACCTGTATATATACTAAGCTGACCTTAGCTACAGTTTCTGGGAGAGAGAGAAAGAGTGCACAATTTGGTATAATCAGTAGTTGAACCAGGTCGGTACACTCTCAGCTTCAGTCTCAAGGACTTGTTACTTCCTCTCGCCCAATCAACCACAACCATTTATGTAGTTTTAAAAAAATTATATCACCAAGGCAGTAAAGCCACTAAGACACAAGGGTTTACTGAATGTGGAAGAACAAGAAAAAGAAACATTAGGGAGTTGGTTTGATTTGGTTTGTTGTACGGCATATCAACCTCAATGGGTTATTTAATGCCGACAACATTTTTTATCGCTGGTAATATTTTGTTTTGTCAAAAATATGTTTCTGGTAATATTTTTCCTTGAAAAATGTATTGCTGGCAATATTTTTTTTCAAAAATGTATTGCTGGTAATAATTTTTTTCAAAAAAGTATTGCTGGTAATAAATTTGTTTTTCAAAAATGTATTGCTGGTAATAATTAACTATTTGCCCATAGCTGGGACCCTAACAGGTGCTACCAACCCGGGTCAGGGTGGACCCGGGAACACCAGCAATTAAGAGGTGGTTCGACTCTCCTCAAAACCTCCTGATCAGAGGCGTTGCTGCTGGACATAGTTTATCGTCTTATCCAGGACGTGGATGTAGTTTATCGTCATACCCAGGACAGATTAGGGAGTGAGAAAAATAGAAGTGTAATCAAGACAGTAGATAACGATTGACATTGCATTTAAATTTATGAAGATCGTATTTGAAGCTGGAAGAGGGTTCCACTAACGAGAAGTGCGAGATGTGTTTGCATAAGAGACAGAGGGATGTGCATGTGTGTAATCTTTACTGAAAATATAGAAAGAAGAGATTGCATTTTCTTACCGGGTTTATTCATCCTCTATAGCTAGAAGACCTTAATGGAACGAGAAAACTCAACTGGGTTTATGATCGTCGGATCATAACAACATAATATACGCAAATGACACTTTGTTGATGGCAAATTTAAAAGGAAAGCTTCAAGAACTATTAGATAAGGTGGTTGAAGAAAGCAAGAATAAAGGACTGTTGGCTGTAAAAAAAAAAACAGAATGCTTCATTGTCAGCCAATGAAATAGTCCAAGATGTGCGATATATTGCTGAATTGTTGGTCTGTCGAGAGATTGTCTACAGTTTGCAGATGGCAGGTGGAATTGGTGGATGATTCTGGTAGGGTTTTTCATCAGGTCGTCGCAGGACGTGACCGAACCGGTGAAATAATGGGGGTGTCAAAATCAAGCAGTTATAGAAATGTCTAAAATGGTATCAGAATTCTCAAATACCTAGGCATAGCGAAAGATGTCTTATTGAAACTCAGCAAACATAGAAAAATATTCTTAGAAGCAAAGAAAAGAGTGCTGAACTATTATGTTAATATCTAATCTCAGATCTAACCAGTGATACTGGACAATTTCCACACGGATGAACATGAGATTTGAAGCGTCAGAGATGACTTTTTAATCATTTCATCCCAAGCAAGGCAGTAAAGCCACTAAGACACAAGAATGTTGGAGAATATATAAAAAAAAAGAAAGAAAAGAAAAAGAAAACTGCTATTAAGGAGAGAAGACAATAAAAGAACAATAATTGAGAATACAGGAAATAACGATTGACATTACATTTAAATTTCTAAAAATCAAAGTTGACTGGTAAGCAAGAAACCGGATGAAAGTTCCACAAGCGAGAAGTGTGATAGAAGAAACTGTTAGCATAGAACTTACGGTTTCATCTAGCCATTTCAACTGTAAAATGATGAGACCTTACTACCAATCTAGTACTGCGCTTAAATACATAACGTCTAGTTAACATAACGGAAAGTTCATCAAAACAATTATCATTAAAATATTTATATAAAAGGATCAGGGAAGCTACGTTGGGGGGGAAGGGACTGAAGACGATATGCCAGATCAGGGATAATAACATTGCAGATTCTTCTTTGGATTTTTTCAAGAACCTCTAATTATATATCAGGAACACCAAACTAGGTTTGGTAACAATACCATAAATAAAACATGTGAGGAAGGAAATTTTTTAAGGAAAACAGAAACTAAAAGAACTCTCAGAAAGAGAGTGTGAAAATTTCTTTGGCACGTAATGAGGAAAGACGACTCACAGTGATTATTAAAGGCAAGAGAAGCAGAGACAAACAGCGATTAACCTACTTAAAGAGTTTGAAAAGTTTAAACAAGGACAAAGTGGCATCGTAAATAGGAGTTATTTAAAGTTATGAAAGATAGGAAATAGTAAAATGCCATATTCAGGTTTGTTCTAAAGGGACCAGTTATATAAAAAAACCATTGGATCTCAGTGGTTTTCAATGGTGAATATATCAGTGGTTGTGATTGTACCGTATTTATCACATTAAAAACAAACTTTGAGTCAATCATTGATAGTTTAAACAGCATTAAAAATTGAATTTAAAAATGTCACTTTTATGTCCCTTATATACAAATAGTAATGGTAAAATTAGGAAAGGTTCGGCATTCACTGACCAAGCAGCCCGTGCTACCACTAATTGAAATTTATAAAATCTTTGTCTTAAAACAATCTTTCAGGAAAATTACTTCCTCGTGTCCAGTAAGTGTTATCGTTCTTTCCATTACATTCTTGATTATGTTATTATTTTCTTTTTGAGTTAAATGTGATATCTATTTTAGTTGTTGCCACTGTTGAAAGTTTTCAAGTGAAGTAGTTTCTGTTATTTGGTACAGTTCTTTGTTTGTGATGTTTAAAATCCCTTGTACAGGCGTGCGCCACCCACGGTTTTCGAAGAAGGACAGTCCTCTCTAAGGATTAATTCACTGGAAACCATTTTTAACCATTGGTCTGATAAGGTGGTTAAATACAGCTGACAGTTTAAATATTTGTGAATGGGTTTTTCACAATGCATAACATCCATATGAAACTCTAGAGAAGTCTATAAGTGTCGATATTTTACAAAATAATTAGTTTCACTTATATGTGTCTTTATTAGTTCTATACTATACATATAAAACTTTCTTTGTTACGCCTTTAATTTGGAAAAGAGACATTCAGGCTTTTGGATTTGCGAAACATTGACGTTCGACATCTTCACTTTGATCAACTTGCAACACGACACTCAAAAAGATTAAAATCTTTTCTTTTAAAAATGTTTAAATCCTTTGTAGATACGTGCGGCATTTTCGATAATAAGCACTCAGTGATACTTATGTCGGCCGACGTGAATTATTTCACTGCATTAAGATTCATGCGTAAAAATCGCCTTTCGTAGCGCGATGCTTTACAAGATCATCTCGAATGTCAAATCAATAGTGCAGGAAACATTTGCTCACATCGAGTACTCCAAGCTCAAAGATACCACCCCCGTATCTTCTGTATAATATTGGGGTATCTGATAGACTAACTTTTTCCCCAGACATTATAAACTCTCTAAACTTAGCCTCATTCCATCATACATTAATATTAGATATAAATGCTGAGTCGGGCTTATGTACGCCCAGAGAGCATAAACTACCATGACTTGTACTTAGCCTATGCCATGATATTCTACGGGTGGTGTAATGGATAATGGCTCGGAGATTCCAGTCGGGTTCGTTATATTTATATCTTCTATTCCCAGGTAGGGATTAATTAGTAAGGCTTTGTCGGGTTACCTCCTCCTAATTTTCGAAACCATCACTAGGGGGCACTCTCCAGCACTATAAATACACTGCAATAACTTTTCATCACTCTCTTCTGATCTTATGCGCCAACATGTAAATCTCTAACGGAAAAATGCGTTTCCTTTTGGAAAACGCATGAACAATACACACACACACGGACGGGCGTGCCTACGCACTTTTCACTTCATTTTCTCTAGGACTTTCTCCTTCACCAAACTACACACACATAAACACCTTCATTGGTTTAAATGTTTTCATTCCTGCTCATTGTTCTGGTGTAATGACAAAAAGTACGCAGGTGTAGGCTTTAAGAAATCTTTATTCAACTGAGAATACAAGGTTCGCGTATAGTGTCCTTTTATAGTCCCAGTAAACAGAAATAGCTTTCTCAAAGAGGAAAGTAACAAAACAAGGGAAGACCACTTTTGATTATTCATAACACCTAGTAACACGCAACAATGTTCTATTGTTTATATATACCCTTGTTTTGTTAATACATTATCATTTGTTTGTACATGTATATCGGTTCTTGTTTCTTAACAGTTCAGATTTTTCGGTACCTTTGCTGTATTGGTGAAATTGGTATAAACTGCAGAGCTAAAACCTCATGGCTATTGTTGCAGTATTTTGACCACTATGAGCTCTCGCTTCTTTTCTTTTTACCCCCTCCTCGGTTAACTTAAAAAAATGGCGGATGTGACCTGATAGATATATACATAACAAAAATCTGTACATGTACAGGGTGGTCCGAAAGTCTTGTCACGCCTACATAATATCATTTTCTATTTCCGATGGCTGACACGAGTTCCTACAGTTTGAAAGAGGGGCTTCTCGATGTGTGACTGCGTCAATGAAAGTGAATAAACTGAATCGAGTACATGTGCTTTGTATTACTGTTTTACTCGTTCTTCTATTGTTCTCATTACTTTTCAGTAGGGGGTGACAAGATTTTCAGACCACTGTGTACATCATCCAGTTTGTTTTGTCCACGTTAACAATGAAGCGTGGCTCGAGTTTCTCTTCAAATTAACGAGATTTTATCTTTGGGTTTTGTGTAACGTGCATCACCTTTTTACAGACATTATTTTATTCGTTTCACTTCATCTTATTGTAGATAGTTTAATCTGTGTTTTTACACATCTCTTTTTACGCAGATTGGTGTTGAAATCAATTGTCAAACTTGCAAAAGCTACAGCTGGATTTTTACCAAAGTATAATATATACACTCTCAATCATCCCCGGAAACACGGTGAATGCTGACGAGATGTCCGGCTTTAAGACAAATAGTCCGGTTTTTGAGCCAGTTCATGTCTGACGTTAATTTGTCCTCCTCGGATAAATTACCTCAGTTATGCTTAAATCTTTTTGGTATAAGGAGTTCTCATTATTTACATTCGGACTATTGTCTTCATCTTCGTCGTTGTTAATTTATTTACTTTTCGGTAAGGTTCACCTTGTACAAAGCCCGGAGGCCACCTGAGGTAGAGGCAATTTGTGCGCTTAGGAAGGGAAGATAACGGTTAACTCTAGACTTGAACAGGTTAAGATTGTAGTGATCGGGGAAACATCCTATGTTTTCACAATGTTTTGCCCTTTTTGTTCTCAGGCTTGCGTCAGGTACTTGTAGATTCGAGTAGCCTTACATGAATTTTGAACTGAATTATATCTACGGGGGCAGATTCTTCTCCCTGATCGCTAGGGAAGTTAACTCGTCTAGTTCTTATTTAGTACTGCTCAATTATTGCTCGTTTCCACTGAGTCCAAGTCCACGCTGTACGGCCCTGGGATTGAACTCACAAATACTATTACTGAAACTATTGTCCTCATCTTTGTTATTATCACGTTTCGGTCGTTGTGCTCTCCGGCCTTTTTCAAGTTTATTTCAGCCTGGGTAACCTACCAGGTATCCTAATCTGAGCCTTTTATTTAATCAGCAGGGGTAGACAGTTCTCGTTCCACTGCTCATGTTTGGGAAATCTTCTAGTTCTTATTTCTATTTAGTTCCGCTTCCTTATTTCTTGTCCGTTTCCTCTGAGTGAAAGTACACACTGCCCGACCAAGGGATTGAACTCACAATCACTATGTCACTAAATTCGTAAACCAACGCTTTTCATCCCCTAGGATTACATTTATAATATAAATAATAATTAAAACTTCAAAATGAAATTATAATAATTGTTAAAGTATTTTTCTTTTTTTTTTCTTTACGCTGAGGTGCTGAAAAATTCCTGGCTTTATCCTCTGCCAAATATCTGACCAATGGACGAAAAATCAGATTTTTTTAAAGTGCTTCTTGGTTGAACTGAGAACTTTTCGGTAACTTCTTGTATATGTAGTTTCTGGTGTAAGCAGCTAATGAGCCACAGTAAACGATTACCGTTAGGAAGGAGAGTCTGCCTACTCTTAGATGTCTGCTACAAGAAGGGGTTTTAATAATTAGGGGTTCGGGATTTTTATCAATAAAAATTAAACGGTTGGGGTGTGGAGTAATAAAGGAGTGGTCGGGTAATCGTTTAAAGGGTCAAAAAGTGCAAAATTGATAAACGGGGTTGCCTTAACAAGCTCATGAAGGGCGAACTATTTTCTTAATATCTGTTTAATTTCTATGGTGTAGCCAATTTCATTTAGTTTCTTTTTGTTTATATATTTTATCCCTTTCTGTCATTAAATATCCCACATTGTGATAATAGAACATCAAACAAGATCTGACTGGCCCATTGCGAAGGGGTTAATGTTTGTAATCACCATCCAGCAAATTAAATTAAGATAAACCTCCACTGACGTCTATCTAGTACCTTTCAACCTGCAGTGTCTTTGGAAATTTAGAAATGGCCACCCAAAGAGATGACGATGAAGATAATGTTTAACTATTGCGATTCTTGTTAGCATCTTCGCGAGAGTGAAATCAGAAGGCCCCGAAGTTGAATTTGAACCCGCTTCGCTAAATCAAAATGACGAGTCGCTACGAACGGCATGATTCTTTTCAAACTCTCTATGGAACTTCAGCATGAAATTACCACGGAAATCCAGTTCTAAGGAGCGTCCACCCAGGCTACACTTTCTCTATTACCCTAGAAGTTGAAGGGTAAGTTCCTGATAACTGAGAAAGTTCATAAAGTGCAGTAACGAGAGAACTGGACAGTTTTCGGCATTGCTCTTGAGGAGCTTTTCGTTGTGACCTTTTGTTAGGAACGAAATCGTTTCACGGCCTTTGAATTATATAAATGTACTTGTACATGAGAATTGAACCAAGTTAATGTGACGTGAAGGAACCCAGTTTTACAAATTGATCTCTCCTAAAATGATACACACTATCCCTGTCATCATTAACATCATAGTTGCGTCGACTTGAAAGCAAACTGCATGTCTGCTCGTTTCCGAACATGTACATCTGCTCAGGCAAATTTGTGTTTCTCCAACACCCACAAAGCCAACCTTTAATTTATACTGAAACTATGCTGAGTGGGACTTAGTTACAGTTCAGGTATAGTCTCCATCACGACCACGTTTGGTTTTGAATTCAAAGTTGTCCTTCTCCTATATTGGTTGCTAAACACGACTAGAGGGTTCAGTCTACCTTGATATTTGACCTATAGCTAGGCTAAGGAGAGAAGATGGATTCATAAGGTTCTCAAGTGTATTTGTGCGAAAGGTAATGTTGCGATTTCGACCGGAATTTGAACTTGCCTCGCTGATTTTCTGCTGAGCCTCTAACCATGATACCAACTACACACCCACGCACTTTCCTGTAATACCGAAATCTTGTTATAAAATCTAGAAAGAAAAAAAAATAAACTAGGTTGATTTTATTTTCGTTTTTAAACAGACTTAACACCCACCTTTGCTCTCCCCACCACCAAGAAAGATTCTCTCACGCACACAATCTTCCGCCTCGCTCTCTCACACTCTTCCCCCCCCCTCTTTCTCTCAAACGCTCACATTCACAGACACACACATAAAGTTTGGTTCCTTTTTCACTTAACACCCAACCTCTCGTATTTCCCCTCCTCTTCAGTTAACTGCAAAAACTGGCGGGTGAAATTTGATAGGTGCATTCATAAGCAAACTCTGTACCAATGTGACATCAACCAAATTGGTTTTGTCCACGTGACACAAGGGAGCCTGACCCGAGTTTCTCTTCAAATTAACGGCCTTTTACCTTTTGGATTTGTTTAACGCTTGCATTCCCTGTCTACACACTTTACTTTACTTTATTTGATTCACTTTATCTTATTGGGTTTCTAGTTTATTCTAAAAGTGTGTGTATTTACGTCAACACCAAACTGTATTATGTTGCAACCACCTGTCAAAACTGACAAAAGCTACAGCTGACATTTTACCAATGTGTAAGATAATTATATATCGAAGCAATATATTTGCTCTCATCAATGCTGTTTATCATCCTTGAAATCCCGATGAGTGGTGGGTGACAATAACATCAAATGTCCGGCTTTCGGTCGAATAATCCGGCTTTTTAGCCACTTGGCAGCTGATCTAACAAATGACCTACAGTCTGTTGTTAACTGGGGCAATGAATGGCTTGTTAATTTTAACGCCTTCAAAACTAAAGTTCTCTCAATTAATCATCTGAGAGACCCCTCTCTGTCTTCCACCAGCATGGCTGATGCTATACTACACGAAAGTGACTCCTTGCGCCTTCTCGGGTTAAAATTCTCGGCTGACATGAAATGGGAAGATTATATTGAATCCATTGCCAGATCAGCTGCTAAGAAAGTTGGTTCACTGTGTTAGGCGAGACAATTTTTCTCTCCTGAATCTATCTTACATATCCATAAATCTACCATTCATCTATGCCTTGAATATTTGTCCGGTGCTCCTGTTGTATATTTAGAGATTCTTGATAAAATCCATAGAAGAATCAGCAATATTATCGGCCCTGAGCTGGCGTCTCGGCTGCAGTCACTTTCCCACTGCCGTAATGTAGCTTTCGTGTCTTTTCTATAAATATTTTCATCGTAATTGTTCTGATCAACTCTTCGATAAGGTACCTAAACTTTATGAATTTAAGTGCAGTACTAGATTGGCGGCAAGGTCTCGTCAATTCGAATTTGAATTGACGAGATGTAACCGGCCGTAAGTTCTATGTTAATAGTTTCTTTTCTCGCATTTCTCGCTTGTGGAACACTCTTCCGGCTCCGTGCTTTCCATCCAACTTTGATCTTCAAAAATTCAAATGCAATGTCAATCGTTATCTACTGTCTTTTTGATTACTCTTCTATTGTTCTCTCTCCTTAATAATGTTTATCTTTTTTTCACACTTAGTAACCCCTTGTGCCTTAGTGGTTTTACTGCCTTGCTTGGGGTGATTTGAGTAAAAAAAAAACTCCTGTCAAACATCAATTAGTCTTTCTTAGATACTTTACTTCAGATATATTAAAACTTTGAATTTATGGGATAAGGATATATCATTATTTACACGCGTCCTCATATTTGTTATCACAGTGTTTCGGTCGTTGGGCACTCCGGCCATCCCCGTAATACAACGGTGCCTAATCTGAGTTTCTCTTCGAATTAACGGGCGGTTATCATTTGTTTTGGGGTTTTTTTTTTTCTAACGTATCTCACCTTTCTGCATGCATTATTTTATTTTATTTGTTTCACTTCATCTTATTGTAGATAGTTTATCCTGTAATTTCACTCATATTTACCTCACACAACCAGTACTCTATCGAGGTTAAAATATAGTATAATGCGTTTAATCCCAAGGGTTCAGTCCCCAATACTTCAGAAGGAGGGTGTATTAATCCCTGGTACCTGAGATATTCTCAACTGGCAAATACAGAGAGCACTTTGTTCAATTTACCCGTGGGTCACGATTAATATGATGAAGCTTGTAATCAACTAGAGTCATACGCGCGTTACATGAATTGCAGCCGTGGGAGCAAACGGTGTGTCTAGAGCAACATGACTTATTTTTAATCATTGCACCCCCACCCCCCAGTAAGGCGATAATGCCACTAAGATGCATCGGAATGAAAGAAAATGTGAAGACTTTAGTGAGGAGAAAGGTCAATAAAAGAACAAGTTTCAGGAAAACAGATGTTGATTGACGTTGCATTAAAGTTCGTATGTAGCAGGTGTCGAGTTATCTCCTAATTTTCGAAACCGCTACTAGGGGACGCTCTCAGGACTATAAATACTCGGCGATATTTTTTCTCGCCCTCTTCTCACATTATCCGCTTACACGTCAACATGTAAGTCTATTGTGGAAGAAGGCCTTCCCCTTAGGAAACGCATGATCAATACATACATACACACACACACACACACACACACACACGTACGTAGGCACATTCACTCACTACACATACTTTGGACCATTAGGTTTTCACATTGATTTGACACATACGTCTTCGTCACTTGTAACCCTTTATTGTTAATACATTATCATTTGTTTGTACATATATTTTGGTTTTTGTCGTTTCTTTACATTTCTTTACGTGGACTCACATCCCGAGTCCGCCATGTTTTTTTGTGGCATTTCAGGAGACACACGTGTTCATCACTCAACGCATACACCGGACCACAACACAGAGAAAAAGTAAGAAATCGGAAGAGAGTTTCACAGATGAGAAGTGCGAAAAAAGGAACTATTAGAATA
>CAHIKZ030000568.1:1525000-1592500 GCA_903632075.3 Acanthosepion pharaonis
GAACGTTTGCATTCTGACTATGAGATCCGTGTTCGAATCGCACCATGGTCGATTTGTCAGGAAGGAAACTTCCTGATGTTATCGGAGGCACCTTTTGAATGTGTCTGAAAACCATACGACGGTGAGTGAAATTGGGGCTATGCTAGAACGAAGTCACAAGTCATCGTGGTCGATGTAACTAAGGTCTGCTCAGTATACTATAAACCACAGGTGGGCTCTGTGGGTGTTGAATAAACACAAATGCACCTGAGCAAGCGTCTACAATAGGGATTGGTTAGCCGTCCTAGTAGGCAGGTACCCTCGAATACGAGTGGCTAGCTATACATATATCTGTTATATATCTAGAGACCCTTAATAAAATCCAAAGAATTTGCAATGTCATGCTTGGTATCTTGGCTCCAGTCACTTTCCTACCACCGTGACATAGCTTTCCCTTTTCTATAATAATTGTCCCGCTTTAGTACCTCGAGTACGAATTTAAGCGCGGTACTAGATAGGCAGTTAGGTCTCATCATTTTACAGTTTAAATTGTTAGACGTAACTCTAAGTTCTATGCTAACAGTTTCGCTTGTGGAACTTGTTTCTGCTTTCTTGCTTCCCAGTCATCTTTGATTTTCATAAACTTAAATGCAATGTCAATCGTTATCTTCTTAATTCCTGTTCTTGTATTGTTCTCTCTCCTTAATAAAGATTTTCTTTTTCTCTTGTTCTTTCATATTTTTTCTACCCAGACAATTACTTCTTGCATCTTAGTGGTTTTATTTTCTTGCTTGTGGCGAAATAATTAAAAATATAAAAAAGCAGAGTGAAACTACGTTACGGCAATTGGAAAGTTATTAAAGCCGAGATGGCAGGTGGGGATCGATAATATTGCATATTCGTCATTGGATTTTGTCAAGAATCTCTAATACACAGTAGACATACCAGCTCAGATGTGGCAACAATATTCAATACACAGAAGATCTTATATAAAAGACTTCGACTCATATACAAGAAGGATTCGGGTGAGAAAGATTTTCTCGCCCGATACGGTATACCAACTTTCTTAACAGCAGTTACGTAAGGAAGAAATTTTTGAGAGTTCATTATTTTTCTTCCCAAGTCATATGATATCGATCGCACTAAGTTAATGTGCTAGAGACGAGTGAACATCTGGCGAGGGGTCAAAGCACAGGGAGTTCATGCCTTTTTAAAAAGGATTTTTTGTGAAGTGAACTTATATAACTTTACTCCAACTTCATTATGCGGGGTTGGATCAAGTAATCCGTAGCCTAACACGTAGTTCTTAGATGAAATTTAATCTGAAACTTCCCCCATATAATGCTCGATGTACTTAATTAATGTTTACCACTGAATTCAGGAAAAGAGGACGTTGAAAAAAATATTTTTGTGCAAAATAAGGGCATAAGTTCTGTTTTCATTATTATACTGCATATCTCTTTTTCTCTACATATATATATATATATATATATATATAGAGAGAGAGAGAGGGTGAGAGAGAGTTTAAATTTCTCTATATTTCTAGTGAAAGACTACTTAATATCGGATAAAGCATTTACAGATATAAACAATGTGTACATAGAAATCAACATTGTATGGTTACAGACAATTTCACGCTTGCACTTGGTCTGCAAAATACCATTCAGACATATATATATATATATATATTGTGTGTGTGTGTATTTAGGCAGCATATTTTCATTCAAACTGGTTTGATTAAATAATTTAGATATATCATGTGGATAAGTTTTGGTCGTGATCCTTTCAAGTTCATGGATTAATTTCTTGGTAGCCTTAGAAAATTAATTAAGAAAAATACCAAAATTTTCTTTCAAATAGTTTTTATTTTCCCAAGTACTTTCAGTCTCATCTGAGACCATCTTCAGTGGGTTAAGTTGCCTGTGAGTATGGTCAAGCAGTAAAAAACGATCAGTTGAAATGTTTTGAATTTTTTATATATATATATATATATATATATATATATATATAATAATGGACTCTTCCGTCGGTTTCGACGTATGAGGATCTGACAGCTTATTGATTCAGTTATAAAATTTTGTGCGATAATCTTAGGTGGCATTTAAGACCCGCTAGTGATTTACAAAGGAGGCCACATATGGAGCAAGTGTGAGGATTGTGACATGAGATAACTCTTAGATTGGCTGACCTTTTAGATCTTGCTCTCACTTCTTGAAGATGATTCAGACAAGCAGATTGAAAATTGGTGAGTCCACTAAAACACGTTGATCTCCATTTTCCCGCTCCAAAGCTAAGCGCTCAAAGGGTGTTATGTGGTATATTGACTGCTGACAAGTTGCTTTTCAGCTTGTATCTTAGCCATGGTCGTCCTACATTGTGTATATATATATATATATATATATATATATATATATATATATATATATATATATATATATATATATATATATATATATATATATTGCGTGGTTAGAACGTTCGCTTTTTGACCATGAGACCCGTGTTCAAATCACACCATCACCAATTTTTCAGGAAGGAATATTATCGGAATGGATCGAGGTCGATCCCTGCGTGCGGCACCTTTGGAAAATGCCTGAAAACCATACCACGTGTTGACCCATGCCTTGTGAGTGAAATTGGATAGATGGAATTCTTGAGGGCCGTCGATAACTGTGCTACCACGAAGCCACAAAACATCGTGGCGTGATGGCCTTGTTCAAATTGTTGATCACACTAGATAACACGCTCTCTCCCATAAACTGAAACTAAGATCTACTCAGCATAGTTACCGAATAAACTACATGTGGGTTCTGTGGATTTTGAGCGACCGACTGCAATAGGGATTGGTTAACCGCCCTAGTAGACGGATATCCTCGAATACGAGAGGTCATCTATTATTTATATATATATATATATATATATATATATATATATATATACTAGCAGCATGGCCCGGCGTTGCCCGTGCTTGATTGAAAAATCGTACGACTCATACAGCAATCGCTATCACTTGACTTAAAATATTTTTGCCCTTCCTTACCTTTAAAGGAGTGCCCTTTGCCGTGCTGATGTTGCTACATGCCTTACTTCTTGCCTATCTCATACTGCAAATTTTTTCTAAGCTCTATACTAAACATTAAATCTGTTACGAAAAAAGAACTAAACAAAATGAACACAAAACGATCAGCTTTAAAAAAAGGACTCGTAAGTGGAAAAACCGAATGAAAAAAGAATGTTAACAACAAATACTTTTTCAACCCAGTTCTGCGGAATCAGAATCAACGTTGAGTTTAAGCAAGCGAATGTGCCAATTGGAGTAAAGTGCCATGCAGATTAAAATTTTTCCCACTTGTGACGAATGCAGCTATCGACTTTTTTTGCATGCTAGCATGATAGTTAATATTCGTGTCAATCATCTGTTGGTTCTCACGCTGGCCAATAGAATCTTCCTGCCTATTCGTTGCAGCCAGCTATAGGCTCTCACTCTGGCCAGTACAAAATAGCCGCAAACTACATGAAAACTGCCGTAGAAGCTTGAAAAAATCGATTATTTCCACTATCGATGGGAGTTGGGAAATGCAAAGTCGGTCTTGGCCTTCCCGCTAACTTGGAGCATGTGCATGTAAATTTTGGTGCAAATCCGTCGAAAATTGCGGCCGTGCATTCGTTACACACACACACACACATCCTCCCTTATATATATATATATATATATATATATATATATAAATGCAATTTTTATATAGATTATATATGCATGGTACTTATTGGAAAGCAATCAATATCAGTGATAGAGTTAACATACAGGGTGTCCATAAAATTCCTGTGCACTTTTAAAAAATTATAACTTTATTTGTATTTGCGATAGAAATAATTTGTAAAAAGATTATAAAGAATTAAATCTATGTTTTTTTAAGGTGATATTGAAATTTTATGTAAGTTTTCACATGTCATCCATCATTAGAAATACAAAGGGTAATACGATTTTGCAGTTCACGGAAAACATTTGCCAACTGATTTACAGTAATGCCTGAAATCACATTAGTTATTTTAGCTATACTTAAAACTAGGTACGTTAAACTTTATAACTTTTTTTACAGATTATTTCTATCGCAAATACAAATAAAGTTATAATTTTTTTAAAGTGCACACGAACTTTATGGACACCATGTATTTAGTTATATTGATGTAAGTTTGTGACCCTAGGTTTCGTCTGATGATCGCAGGGTGACAAACTCACATCAATGCAAAAATATATATATATATATATATATATATATATATATATATATAATGTTGCTTTCAGATATAAAATGAATGGAGATAAATTATATTTTCTGAAAGAAATACTCCTTTCTCAATTTCTTAGGAGTGACGCTAGCGTGTCTTGCTAAAATGTTAACTTGCACTTCTTTCTTAAATGAAAAACTCCTTTCATACTCCAATCCAACATTAAAAAATTCATAGAAAACAGTGAAATCAAAACCTTCTATTATTAAAAGTAAATAAATACATAAATTATTTTCTCAAACTAAAATAAATTAATAAATAATAATTACATTAAATAAAAAAAAAAAAACAGTAACCTTTATTCACTTTCGTTTTTTTCTACATTAAATTATATCACTTAGCATCCTCAGTAGTTTACCTTGACTTTCATAGACTGAAGAATATTTATGAGCGTTATTTTGGAAAAGTAACACTATTTACTTCTGTATAAAAAAATATTTGTTGCAAAATAAAATCCTTACATTTTCCTTGATAAATTCCATCAGAGGATGATACGAGTCGGAAATAAAATTTTTCCTTTTGTCTTTACTCACGCACACATTATATATATATATATATATATATATATATATGTAACACTTTCCTGCTGTGTATTCTCTGGTTTCAAATAAAGACGGCACATAAATTTTTGCACTGTCCTAATAAATTAAAACCTTTATGGAAATACCACAATACGACTATCTCCTGAATTTGAAGAGGTTCTGAAAAGTTATCAGCGCAGTCTGTTTTCCCAAACCTGACCAACTGATCGAAAATCAGATTTATTTATTTATTGTTAGTGGAGCTTTTTGGTCAGGCCGAGAACTTTTCAACCCGCGCTTGAAGATGTACTTACAATTTTCTCCCGTTCGCTACAAAACAATAGTAGTCAACATATGGTAGTAAAAAAATATATTTGAAAAAGTAATGAAAAGCCAAAGAGAAAGCTGTTTTTCATTTGTTACTTTCTGAATGACAATAAACATGGTATGAAGAATTGGTAGAGTCTATAAAAAATTTTTTGTGTGGTGTTTCCAGAAACCGTATTGTTTTTAAGTATTGTATCATATTTTTCGGTGGGGGTGGAATACGAATATGACTTCTTTTTTTTGTCTTTGTTCATATAAAGTGGTAGGCGTTGTGCTTTTTCAAGTGTAACGTTTTTTTTTGTTTTTTTTTAAATCATCTCAACAGAGTGACGGCTTTTCCACTAAACGTATATCTTGGTAAGTTTTGTCATGTATTACACTAACCGTTGGAATTATGTGTCTGAATGAGGAATTCGTTTCGGAACAAACTCTATGAATTCAAGCTGTATAAATATACACCGTCGGTGCCTAACCCGCTAATTTAAACAAGACAAGTAGATCTGAATGATCACCATCTTACAGAAATCTAGTATGAATTGAACCACTTTTCGTTTTATTCGAAGGCCTGTTGTATTCCGCGAATGGTAATATTTTCTCTTCTACAATCGAGTTTTATCATAAATTAGATGACTTCTTGTTGATATTAGCTGTCTTCTCGGTTATCAACTTGTCTGTTGATTACTTAGGATTTAACCGGAGAATTTAATGTCTTGTTTGGGAGAATTCCCCATGTTACTTTCAAACCTCCGAAAAAAAAAAAAAGCCTTGCCAATGCGCATATCAAAAGATATGAAATGACAACCGCTGGTATTGAACCAAGTTAAAACTTATAATTGTTGGTACGACTTGAACTGAACGGTTCTCGTGTGTGAGTAGGAATTTTTCGGTGCTCTCACGTCGTTACCGAATATGATACACGTTCCGTGTGTGTACATATATAACACTTTAGTTTTTGTAGATTATAATTCACTAGATATTGCTCGAGCAATACATATCGTCGGAATAAAAATACATATTGATTTATATTTTTATCAATTTAGGAGGGTCTTGTTCATAATATAGTTTCAAATTGATACTTGACTTAAAGGGTTACCTGTACCTTGTTTTTATTTATAAATATCAAATCTGAAACTCTGCTTACGTACTAGGAATTGAGGAAAAGCTGTATACAGCTAAAAATTGCGTAAACCATTTCAAACTCTGTATTTATAAAATAAATCCAGGTACAGGAAAGGTGGTTTTTTTTGTTTTTTTTTTCCAGAAGTCAATGCTTGGTTTGACATTGGAATTTTTTTTTTTTTTTTTTTTTTGGTTGTGAAGTGGTCAAGTTGTTAATATATACAGGTAAATCGTAGAACAAATTACGATAGTGAGGTGAAATTTTTCGGAATTGTCTAAAAAGCCTCAAACTGGTCATCCTAACAACCTCTTCCTTTTCCCCTACTTCATATTCGACAAATCTTCTACAATTCTAACTTTATACATTTTCCCAGTCACGCTACATCTTAACAAATAAGCGTGCAACTAATCCAATTCACAAGTCCGTCTTCATTCCCTAATTACGCCTATCAATCATAGGCTGCCAGGTACAATGTCTTTTGCCTTCTGACACGCCCATCATCACTACACTTGATTTGGACCTCTAATTCAATACTTTATAAAAATTGCGCAAAGCCATGTCCCAACTAGACAAGATTAGATACAATGAATCCTAAGCGGAGTTCCTTCACTTAGATCAGGAGTAACCAATCCAACAAGCTAACTAGTAATTAGGACCAAGGGGTGAGGCTCAATTAACCGCTATCTTCCCAGAAACTAAAACGACTACGAAACTTGTACCGTTGTGTTGTTCTTGCATCATCGTCTCACAAAAGTTCAGTGTTGCAATAAATACAAATATATAAAGTACAGCCTGTACAAATCGCTGGTAATCTCCATTCTCTTATATGGATGTGAAACTTGGACACTGTTGGCAAAAAAACAGAGGATCCAAGATTTTGAGAACAAATGCATGAGAAAACTGGTTGACATTTTCAACTGGAAACATAAAACCAATAAGTTTGTGCGGAAAAGGCTTGAAAGTTTTGTTTGACACCAGGAACCTCTTCCCGCCACTGTCAAAATATCACGTGGTTTGGACATATTACAAGGCACGACGGCCTGTGCAAGACCATCATGCAAGGCACCGTTGAAGATGGTCATAGGAGAGGACGTCAACGTAAAAAAAAAAAACCATGGACAGGTATGACTATACCAGAATTGCTGATGGCTGCCGTTGATAGATCGTCGTGGAGATTTAGTGTGGCTTCCTTATTCGGAATCCCCACTACGGTTACAAAAGTCAAGGGATGATGATTTTATATATATTCGAAAATCTAAACCTTTAAAAGTTCTTTGGAACTAATGAAATTAATGTTGACTTTTTTTTTTTTTTTTTTGCATTAAAATTGGTTTGAAGGAAATAAAGGATCATAATAAAAAATGTTCTGGATTATAATTTTATTGGAAAGAAAAGGGCGTATTAAATTGAATGCTCGTCCTTGAAACAAGAACAATAGAAGGCGTACCACTAGGCAGACATCGTCATCTCCATTTAAAATGTGGGGGGTCAGTTATTTTTAGAAATTATGACAGCGCGTTTCCGCGCTTGGAGACTGACAATCATTTCTAATTTTTCCATTAAAAAAAAAATATTCAAAGTAGCTCAGTAAAAATTTTACTTTTTTTTTTACGTTGTATTTCGCTATATCTGTACACAGCTGTTTCTACATGGTGGCAATTTCGACTTCAATTTTCCATCTATCAGTCCATTTCAAAACGGAACTTTTTCAAAGATTCGGCTGATTGAAAAATCTCGTTGAATTTCTTTTCAATGGATTCTTTCATGAACGTCAAACTATTAAAAAAAAAAACTGAGCAAATGATTGTCACTAAGCTCCTGTAAGCGTAACTTTTATCAGTTACAGCTGGCATTTTTATTCCTCTTGGCAAACAAGATTTTTTTTCCGATAGTCGTGATTTCTTGATATAATTCTTTAATTTGTCGAGAAATAAAACGGCCAAATCATTGGTACAATGTAGTAAGCAATATTTTCAAAAGTTCTGTTGGTTTCAGAGCTATTCAGCCACAATCGTTGCGAATGTACTAAGCCTAAAGGAACGATATTACGCTCGGGTACATCGGTTGCAATAGAGATCTCTTATTTTGGGGTAAAGCGGAAAAAAATCACTTTAAAATTTCTACTCAAGTATACTACTAATAAACAAATATTGATTTAGACGTGCAGATAAATTATATAAGCAGAAGAGGATTAGCGAAAATGAAAATGTCAAGACTTTATGGGGCATGACGACACCCAGGAAAAATCTTTGAGCATTCACATAACATTATTCTCAGCCAAGAAAACCGAGTTAGTCACCTTATTGATGATGCTTGTCCGTTGGATACCCAAGTGATTGAGCACTATACTCTTTAATTCCCTAATTGTTCACTAGGGGTCGCTCTCCTTACACTATAAATACTGGGTGACTTCTTGCCTCGTTCTCTTTTCTACTTTGCATTTCAGCGGACACATTTAAATCACATAAACGTTTTCCCATAAGTGGGCGAAAACGCAGATCTCTCGTAGAGTTCAGCATTTTTGCCCACATGTGGGGGGAAACACCATGAAACACATATACACGTACGTACGAACATTCACCAAAATACAAACTTTTTACGTTCACGCACAAATGTTAATGTCTCTGTCACTTGTAAATTTGTAGTTTCATGCATATATTTGTTGGCATAAATATTTCGGTCGTGTTTGTTTTCTTTACATCTTCAGTTGGACTCAACTTGAGTCCACATTGTTCTTGTAGTTGGACCTTCTGGCAGGAATAAACAGCACGTGTTTCTAATTCAACAACACGTAAACACCCGGTCCTCTACAAATTCAAGAAAATATAGAATTATCAAAACGTACAGATTGTGTCTATTGTAATCGAAGCATTAGGAACAGTTTCAGAGAATGTTGCTCATTGGTTGAAAGCATTCGATTTACCAATGAGTTCCTAAAACTTTGGAGAATGTCCGTTTGCTTATCATGTTAAAACACCGGTTCTCGTGCGATTATAGTGGGTTATTAGTTATAGTGAAATGTATGAGTGTTGAAACAGGTTAGTTTGATTTTTGGCCTTGTGATTTAGAGAGCCCACCATAAGAGGGGTATAAAACAAGAAAATCATATTGTAAAGTGAAACAACAGATTATATATATCAATTAACGTCTCTACAAATAAATGTATTTTGGTTGATACAAGGTCGTCAAAATGTTCGTAGTAGCCCTTGCAAGAATGTGTTTGTGTACGTAGGCAGGAACATGTATGTATATATGAGCGTTATTGTAGGGTAGGAATGTCTTTGAATTAATCGCTCAGTCTTAAAATATTCCGTTCGTTTATCAAGTATAAAAGAGGTGAAGGAGAAAGGTAGAGATAATCATAACGATCGCTTGACGTTTGTCAAGGGACGGGTTAATGAGCTCGTCTCCTTCTCTCTGGTGACAGGCGAACTTGCCCGTTTTTTATTTTGTTTGTGGGGCTTGAAAAGGTCATTTGGGAATTCACTCCCGGATATGATTCGGGCCTTTCCATTGGACGACGAACAAACTTCGCGTCGGCTCGCGAAAAGGTCCGTAAAAGAATTTGTTTCTGAGAATTGAAGATAATTTAAATTTTGTTTTTTAAATGTTTCCTAGTTTTCTATTGGCCGAAAAAAAACATTTCGCATCAAGGTGTGAAATTTCACGAGTTTTGTTTTAGATTCGCTTTTGCGTGTGTGTTAAGCAAAGTTTGTAAATTCGAATCTATTTAATTTCTAACAAAATCAATGAGTCACTGCTTAGCATTTGAATTTTAAATCTAAATCTTGTTTTGTTCCCTGCACGATCACTGAAGTTAAGCAACGTCGAGCTTGGCCAGTACCTTGACGGGTGTGGGTCGTATAATGGATAAAGGCTCGGAATTGAAAGTCGTAGATCCGTAGTTTCAAATCAAGTCTGGTTTGTTGTATTCACTTACGCGCAAATACTTCCGAGAAAGTCACAGATCCACCTCTTTTCTCCGCCCTAGCTATGGGTAATTAATCGAATTTTTGTCAGTCAAAATCGTTCCCTTCAAAATATTCTTAGTCTAAAAATATTTTCTGGATTCAAATGACCTGAAAAAGGTCGATAGGCTGTTAAAAAAACAATCATTAAATTACTGAATATTTAATATATCTGTACTCAATATCCAGTAAATTCAAAATCAGCTAATAACTTCCAGTAATAATAATATTAGCCGTTTCCTTATAAGGAAATATTCGGGATTCATTGACCGAACAGCCAGTACTACTATCGGTTGTAATTTATCAAATCTTTTAAAATATTTTTTCAGGAAAATCGGTTTCTCACAGGGTTATCGCCCTTTCCAGTATTGAAGTTTTCGTTCCTAACCTTTTATTTGAAGTAGTGTGAAATGTCAACAGCTTTATTATTCATTATTTTCACTTCGAGATGCATGTAATATCCATTTTTAGCTGTTTCTGCTGTTGAAATTCCTCAAGTTATGTCGTTCCAGTTATTTGCTGCAGTTCTTTGTCATTCTGCAGCGCCAGTTCACAAGATTCGAAGAAGTATGATCTGTCAACACCCACAGGTTTCATTCTCTCAAAGTGAAGCATATGGGTCTCTTCATGAAGACAACACGTCTTTGAACCTTGGGGACTGGAAACTGTGCAGAAGGACCAGTAATTAATATAAAAGTGATGGTTTATTATTTTTTTTATCTTTGCAATATTCTCTTTTAATTGCATTTAATTACGGCATTAACAGAATTTTGGGGCGCACAATCCAATTTTTTTAAAATATTGTGAGAGCGTTAATTGAAAATCTTAATGTTCACTTCTAACAACCATGCAAACAGAGGATATATCAGCCTTGCCTTCAAAAGTATGAACTGCGGAAGGAAAATGATGTTTCTCATTAATGTTATTGTCTGTCTATAACAGAAAAAACCAGAAGGTAGAATCGACATCTTTCAGCTTTTTCCCTATTTGTCGCTTAGAACTCTTGACAGAGATTGCAATTATATTGCAATTTATATATATATATATATATATATATATAATGACACCCAATCAGTCTGGTAGAAAGAACCTGAAGTTTTTTTTCCCTTGCCTCCAAGAGAAGAATGCCACCAGCCAAATGTAATTTACGGTATTAATTTATTTGCTTTCTTCTTTTAATTTTCATTTTTTTTTTCTTAGATCAGTTAAAGCTAAATTGTCAAAAGTTTTGTATAAGTACATGTCCTGTCCAGAACGTTTCTTGCCTGGGACCTCCAAAAATCGTCATACCTGAGGTTTAAAATGATTTTTTTTTTTTAAATGAAATATCTTGAAGCTTTTATATTTTTAATTTAAAGATAATAGATTTAATGTTTCCAATAAGCAAAATACTTTGTATTTCAAAAACTAATTTAAATTCACTGAAATGAACTTTTTTTTTATTGTAAAATAGCTGATTAGCGCCCTTTTTTTTTCTTTAGCCGTCTTTCATCGTAATGTAATTCCCTTTATTAAAAAAAAAGTTGTAAAAAATAAAGTATACTTTTCTGAAACATTATTTGAGGAATATTAGCTGATTTAAATTATAATTAATCTGATTTGAAACAACTAATATTTACTTTAAGTTTGAAATATTGCAGTAATGCATTTTTTAACCCGACAAAGAATAATTGAAGAAAATAAGGTGATCCCCCCCGACTTTTTAGATATAATTTTTAAGTACTCAGAAATCTTAAATTAGGAAACTATTTTCCGTAATACTAATGTTTTATAAAATTTTAGAAATGTTGACTTTAAATTTACTGTAGCTATTGCTCTTACTTTCTAATGATAATGTCGTGTATGGTCGTCAGTACTTATAAAAATTGGTACGTTTATGCACATACAAAATACTTTAAAAATATTAGTACTTGATGATTTGTATTAATCTTTTCCATTTATTAGTAAATATAGTTTTTACTTAATAATATCATATAAAAGACTGAAATTAATACAAAATTCTAACATTTAAAATTTAAATTTTTCTAATTAAAACTTCAAAGAAATAAAAACACTTCTTGCAAAAATTCATTATTCATCGATTTTTTTCTTAAGACAATAGTCTCCTTATTAATATCTTATTTATAAAACCAATTAAAAGATTTTCCAATTAAATGTCATAGTTTTATTGCATTTTTCATTTTACGATTCACAGCAGATTTTCGGTAAATGGTGTTTCTATTTTACAAAAAGAAAATGGTTTAAATTCTTCAAGGCGTCCTGCTTTTAACTAATTCAATAAAATAATAAAATGATTACTTTGATCTTTCCTCTTAATAACATTTTAGCCATAAAACCTTGTTTTTTATTAAGTTTGGGACCTTTTTTTTTCATCATGGTATCTTCTTTTTTTTAAGAAAATGTTTGACATAAATTCCTTAAAACAGAAAATACATTCCACTTGTTCATCTTACGTTTTCACTGGAGATTGGAGGTGCACAGACAGACTTTTGTTGTTTCCTTAAATAATTGAAACAATGGAAGCACACCTTTCACGATACGTAGGTGTATCAATAAATCCGTAGCCTAATAATGAAAAAAATTCATTTACTTTACACAATAAATATTTATTTTCAATAATATCTTCTAATTCGTTCAGTCGTGAATATTAATCAGATCAGACATTGTACAATGAAAATTTCAAATAATTGTGCCAGGCTACGGACTTTAGCCAAATTCGGACATGCCCATATATAACGTTCTTAACTTATCTGGTCATCTAAATTGGTCCCATGACCGGTTGTGGGCATAGGGTCGCTGAGCATCTGGCCAGTTTGTTGCATATGTCTAGATTGAAAGTTGTAGTAGTCATTCATGAGTAGCGT
This sequence comes from Acanthosepion pharaonis, assembly GCA_903632075.3. Lineage (NCBI taxonomy): Eukaryota > Metazoa > Mollusca > Cephalopoda > Sepiida > Sepiidae > Acanthosepion > Acanthosepion pharaonis. The sequence goes on from CAHIKZ030000568.1 coordinate 1,538,070, forward strand.
GTCTTTGGCAAGTCGACTTGGTGGAGTTCATTCCTGCTCAGGTCAAATCATAACCGATATTCTCTTAGTTAAAAGATCGGCTTGGTTACAGAGACGTGACCGTTGATTCAATCGAGGGAAACTTCCGTTCTGGCCGCTGGAAGGAAACCCTCCGCCCAGCGATATCTTGCTTGCTCGGTACCGAATAGCAAAAATAATGATAACCGATGCAACTTGAAACGTAACAGCAACAAGACAGTCGCCTATGCAATAATAATAATAATGTTTTGAAAAGACGAATGAATTTGCATGTGGAAAGATGAGGAGTCAATCAAAGAGAGGAAGATGTCTCTTATCTTTTAAATATCTCTATGTGCATGTGTGAAGAAAAAAGTATTTGAATGAATTGCTTTTGTCAGCATAAAATATAGAAACCATTGTTCGAAAAGACACATGTATCTTCATCTTATATATGAATTAATGCAGGTCATAAAAGACGCACACACTCCCGGACGTATTATGTAATTATCAATGTAAAGTCCTATATTAGTGTCGAGGTCGTCTGTAAATGCATTGTGTAGGAATAGAACCATTTAATCACAAACACACTGTGCGTTTAAATTGGGCATTTTTATTGTTCAATGCAAATAATTCGCCTTGTATATCGACTGCAAAAAAAAACAAATTATATTACTTTTTTTTTTCTCTCAGCACTTTTCCTTTTCGTCTTTCGCCATTGTTTTTATTTCAAAGTTTTGCAACTCCTGTACGCCCCAAATCTCTCATCGCATATATATATATATATATATATATATATATATATATATATATATATATATATATAAAATATGGGATAGGATGTCGAATTAAGAGATTCTGTTCCTTCTTTTTCCAAGACTAAATTGATTTGCTATTACGTCCTTGTCACAAGACATTCTGCCTAAATCCTACAGAAATGAGACTAAGTTTCTGTTTTTAAGCGGCAAGGAAAACGATTCTTGTGTGGCTTTCACTTTCTTTCTGAAAACTTTGTTCGCGTCTTTGATTTTTTTTTTTTTTTTTTTTTTTTCCGCTGGTTTTAATTTCATTTGTTCTTTTATATTTACATGTCTTTTTCTCGTTCTAGTTTCTGTTTCATCCTTTGAGTTTATTTTTATCAATACTTCTAATTATATAGCGTGTGTGCATATAAAGTGGATGTCAAAATAATTTTGTATATTGTTTTTTTTTTTTTTTTTGCTTTTTGTGGGAACACCAAGCTTCTGTGCAAATAAGTTTTCCGTAATTCCTGTAAACTTCTTCAATGCTTAATACTTAAATGTTTTTTGAACTGAGCTAAATTTTCAAGTTCAGCAGACATTAATGGTCTCAGTAGGAGAAACACTAAATTTTTGGACGTGCCATTTAATAAAAATCTTTGCGTCTTCTCTATTATATTTTTCCACACTTATATATATATATATATATATATGAGAGAGAGACAGGTGATACCTATTATAAGATGGGAGGTGTGATGATGAAAGAAAAAACTTTCCTACTTTGTTTTATTGATGTATTAAAATCAGTGTATATGCGAGAATATAAAACATCGTTCGTTGGAATTTTTGTAAGTGTTTCCTTCCTAACCATTTGTTCAAAATAGTGTGGAACGCCAACATGTTGAATGTCATTATTTTCTCTTGTCACGTGTCCTATCGATTTTAGTTGTTACTGTTAAGTCTTCAAGTGAAGTGGATTCTGTTATTAGGTAAAGTTCTTCGTTTGTGATTCTGTAGCGCCAGTCGATGATCTTTGGAAGAAGGCTGGACCTATCTGAGACCTGCAGGCTTCATTTCCTCGAAGCCATTTTTAATCATTAATGACAAATGAATGAAATTAGATTTGATTTTTTTAAGCTTTTCATATTTATATTAGTGAAAAGGAGTCTTTCGAGCATTCAAATCTATCAATTTCTTTTTGTTGTTCAGGAACACTATTACCAAAAATCTGCTCTAAAACGTAAAATAAAAAATACACAAAATTATGACATTGCTTAATTAAAGCTTTTAATTGCTTTTATAAATAAGATATACTAAGAACAATATTGTCTTAAAAAAAACATTTTTCGATGAATAATGAATTTTTACAAGGATTGTTTCCAATTTTTGGTTTTAATTGGAAAATTTTAAGTTATAAATCTTAATTATGTATTAATTTCAGCCATTTAGATTAGGTTATTATTAAGTGAAAACTATATTTACTAATCATAAATAGTAAAGTTTAATACCAATCATCCAACACCAAGATTTTAAAAGAATTTTGAATTTTTTTTATGTATATAAACGTGTCCCTTTTTGAAAGTATGGTCGACCATACACGAAATAGAATTACGTTGCGATAAAAACGACTAAAAAAAATGCCGCTAATCAGCTATTTTAGAAAGAAAATCACTTCCAATCAATATAATTTCTCTTTGAAATACAACAGAGTATTTTATTTACTGCAAATAGTAAATTAAATCCTTTTAGATTTCAATTAAAGCTGAAATGAAAGCCTCAAAAAAGCTTTGTCATTTTTAAAAATTCATTTTAAACCTTAGGTATCGCGAAATAGTGAAGGTACCTACCTCATCCAGACGAGTCTCTGCCGTTCAGCATAGCCTCGTCTGGGTCCCTCTCTGCTCGAAAGCAGAAAGTTTAACGTCTTGATGCTTGCCCTCGCCTAAGCTGGAAAGCAAAGCACTATAATAGTTAAATTATACAAAATGACAACATGCGCAATTAAGTAACAAAACACTCTAATATTACTTGGAAGCAGTGGTTGTACAACCGAATAATGAGATTTAGTTTTATGCCGAAATTTATGTCTTGTACTGGATATCGATGTCTTACACATACGTCAGAGATAGATGACAGGGACCTGTGCTCTTTTCCTGTTAAGCTGGGATTGTTGCCAGACAGGGAGGAAAATTAGCACTAGTGATGAAGATTTGTATCAACTGCATTTTGATTTAATGGTGGAATTCAAAATATTTCCACAACATTTTTAAAGACTTAAAAAAAATAATTGTTTATTATTGAATAATTTTCGAAAAGTTCAATAAAACCATCGTATAATTACCTTTTTGTGTGTGTGTGTGTGTGTGTATATATATATATATATATATATATATATAGCGAGACTCTTCGCAGATGCGAATTGAGTCACTGTCGGTCACTGGGCGTGTTTCTAAAAATAAATACGCTAAAAAATCCACTTTAAGCCGACGGCTTTATGGTTAGAATCTCCGACTAACACCAATTTAGTCGGGTTTCGATCCTAGCTAGTGGCAACCGGATGTCTAGCCACACTGATGAGCTGCGAAACAGTCTGCCTGTGGATGACGTTATATATATATATATAGAGAGAGAGAGTAATAATTACCTTATATGGTCATTGTTACCTTTATATATAACCTAATATGCAGACAACTTCTTGTCATGACATATATTAGATTTTTTTAGGGTGAATTGGAATTTAGCGTAAGTTACATTTGATTGGTTAATCACGGCAAATCGCACATGTCTTTTTTCTTTTTTTTTTTTTTTTTTTTTTTTAAATATTCTACTTTTTGAAATCAAATTAATCTTTCACTCTTTCAGTAGTTTAACATCGCCTCAAGAGACACATTTACAGTGTTGTAACATAATTGTAATTGTGTAGCGATTTTAACATGTTTTAATATCGTAAAATAAATAATATTTAATTCTAAGTATTGAGCTCTGTTAAATTAAATGTTACGAACAGTGGAATCATACTCCATTTGTTCTCATTATATATATATATATATATATATATATATATATATAATATTAAAAGGGTTTAAAAATTTTGCCTCCAACTTGATTGTAATTCGGCCCTGGACAAGGTATTTCCAGATTGAGAAAGGGTTGTATTATTCCAATGTCTTTTAAACTCCGTCAAATTGTGTGTGTGTTTGTATTAATTTCTACAAGCGTTCCTTTAAGTCCCGCACACACAACACAGACCTCTACATATACATTAGACAGGCACACACTGAGACAGTACGTAACAGTCAGAGAACCAGTCTTTTCTAATACTGGTTGTCAAGTGACTGTACAGATGTTAATAACCTGCTTGTAAAATCGCGTAACACTCTGGCGAAGCAGATTTTACAAGTAATACGATTTTAGACTAATTATTTTTGAAAATATTTTTGGCCTGCATACCTTAATGTGCGATTGCAAAGGATGTCGTATGTTCTTTTAGAAAACGCCTAATATTCGAACAACCGCTTGTTTAAAATACACAAATCGCACATTCCACTGTAAGAAAAAAAACTTCGGCATTTTACAAAATTCTGTGACTTCATTGTAAACCTGTTTTCAATACAGAAAGCAACGATCAATTCATGGATGAATTCGCGAGAGAATGCGTTCAAATACCCAGCATACCATCGATGAACGTAGATTTCTGCTGATCAAGGAAAACGTGTAAGAGAACGTTTTCTTTGTTAAATCCCCCGATTAATTATTGTAATCAACTTCCGGTAAGATAACAAAATCATATTACAATGCCTATTTACACTCTCTCTCTATCTCTCTCTCTCTCTCTCTCTATCTAATGCACACAATTCTTGTTTGTCTGTTTATTTAGATCAGTGTTTTTTTTTTTTTTTTTTTTTACTTCAAGGCACACTTATAGAATAACTAAAACTCTGGTCTTCATTTTAAACTTTTAATAAGGAAATAAAAGTCATGAAATTTTAAAATAATAAAGACCTCTCCTGAAATGAGTATTTATTCTTAAGATATTACAACGTATATTTTAGCGGTAGAGTTTTCATTTAAATGTATTTATAAAGAATCTGTTTCTTTTTGGAGAGACCGATTTAAAGCCCTCAAGACATTTGCTTGATGTCTCTTAATTTTTCAAAATAAAGATTTTTTTTTCATGTAGAAATAATTCATAAATTACTCTTCTATTAATTTTGAGTGTAGTTGGGTACCTTGCAGGGTTTATATTTTCCGACTTTATCTTGCATCCAAGAATTTAGTTTCTTTGCTGATCGCTTTCTTTATGATGATCGTGTTAATGATTACATTCACTGCCAACGTGCAGGTTCAGGACTAGAAGCGTTCGGAGTACAGAATTAATTTCAACTTCATCCATTGCGACGCAAATGGGTCCGAATTTTTACTGTCGATAACTCCAATACGGTAGATTTTATCGAAATTTCTTTATTTTTCGAATTAAGCATGTACATTTACACCTAAATGGAACAATTCGGGAAAATTTTATTAGAAAACTCTGGCTTGAACAGCAAATTACCTTTTTCCCGTCATCCATTCCCTATTGCCGTTTGGCTTTGCAAGAGTTGGTTGAAGGTGAACGAAAATCAGTAGAAAAAAATGCTGATGGCGTGAATTTGTTTAAGGTGAACCTAAACCTACCAAGAGGTGATCCACACATTTGATTTCATGACGTTCCTCTGCGGCACATATGGAATGAAACTTTCAGAATGCAGTTGTCAAAACCACAACGGACTGCCGATGATTCTGTTATTTCCAGTGGCGCCTTCTGTAACATGTCCGTCGTGTGTAGCCCCTTTCATCCATTGGCTCAACCGTTAAGATCTGCTGTAATCATCATCCGCTTGCTCCACCGTTGGGGTTGGTTACACTTAATCTGGGTCCCCGTCTTCGACCTTGCCGCCTAGAGTGGCCCTACCACGCGTTTAGAATTCCCGACGGCGTCGTTCTCCGTCATTGGACCACGCAAAACATGTCAAACAATTTTTTTCAGAATTGTTTTAAGCACCTCTGCGTGGGGTGATGGTTAAGCCAGGCTAACCTGGTTGACCAACACTACCGAGTAGTGAATCCAATAATATATATATATATATATAATTCTTAATAATTTCACCCCATACAAGGTAATGAGGCTACTAAGACACAACGGATTACAGTGAGTGAAATAATTCAAGAAAAAAATCATTAAGGAGGGTGGCAATAAAAGAACAGTATTCGAAGAGACAGAAGATAACGATTGATATTGCATTTAAATTTTTTGAACATCAAAGTTGACTAGAAAGCAAGAAGTCAAAGAAGTTCCACTTGCTAGAAATGTGTGAGACGAAAGAATAAAACGTACGATTATATCCAGCAATTTAAACTGTTAAATAATGATACCTAACTGTCAATCTAGTACTGCGCTCAAATCGAAGAGGAAAGCTCCTCAGAATAGTTGTCATGAATGTATTTATAGAAAAGACACGGAATCCACGTTACGGCGGTGGAAAAGTGACTGAAGCCGAGATGCCAGGTCAAGACAGATAACATTGCATATTCCTCTTTTGATTTTATTAAGAATATCTAGATACACGACAGAGCAGACGTAACGGCAATATTCAATGCACGAACAAATGGTATTTAGAAATGTGTAAGATAGATTCTGCTGAGAAAAATCGTCTCGACCGAAACATATAAAAAACTCCACATTAAATAACCTATCATGGATATGACATATTGTTGTATAAACTTGACTAAATAGGTGTCTAGGCGCGTGGTAATGGTTAATGGAAGCTCGTCTGGTTGGTCATTATGACGGAATAGTGAATTCTATCCTCATTGGGTGTTCGATAGAAAATTCAATATTAAATAAGCCAATAAGCGTTGTCACGTAACTAATTAGGTTCTTGTAGTTAGTTAGGGCTGACAGACTATCTTGTGTGCTGCAGTAATATTGTACCTTCGAAAAGATATCCTGACGGAGCCCATCCCACTTCAAGGTAAACAAGGGTCGACATGTAAAATCAATTAACCTTTTGTTTTTACGACTTGATAGACACTGCTACGATACAGTGCTAGTGTATTGAGGATAATTATATTTATCTCCTTAGCATTGGCGAAATGTATCAATTACAGTCATTAGAAAAAAAAATACGTATTATATGCGAGTGCATGTTCTAAAGATGTAAAATCCTTTTAACGTTTTGTAACCCAAATCCACTAAAATTTTTGTTTAAATCAGATATTGATTAATAAAAATACGTTTCCTGGAATTTCTATCCTGGAATTTGCGCATGCGTACATGACAAAACGTATACATTGTAGTATTTGTCTTTTGTTTTTTATTCTTTTTTTTTTTTTTTTTTTTTTCGCATCAGAATGAATGACACTGTTCTGACTTATAGTCACGTTATTTTTAATCTCTCTTTGTCTTTTCGGGCTAACTCCGTCCACACACACACACTCTCTCACTCTCACTCTCACTCCACTCCTTGCAAACAGCAAAACCATTTACAGGTCTGTTGTAATTAGTTACAGTTAAATCTAGCATGGCTCCTTTGAGAATGACTGCTTCGTGCTCAGATTGGCAAAAACAATCTATTAAGGAACATCACCTAAATGCTTTGATTGATGATTAGCTAAAGTTTGCTTGGCGCATTGCTCTACCTCCTGGCAGTCAGACAACATAAACAATACCTCCCCATTGGACAAAAAAAAAATAGGGTCAAAATAGGTTCTTATATTTGTGACAAGAGTTAAGGAAATAGTGTATTTTTAACAACAAATAAAATCAATAAAGAACATTACTTCCTTTCTCCACCGTAGAGATGTAAAAATATACTCCTTCGCTCACTCACGAATTATTTCTCTTGTTTTATAATTTTATTTATACAATAAATGAAAGTATCAAATAAGGGAAATAACTCGTACTTATGCAAAGCCGTATATTTTCAACATGGCGGATGCTATTTGTTTTTAAAATAATAAAATGAAATTGATAAATTCTTCATTGAAACGATATTTAGAATATTGAAATTTTTTTCTCAAACATAGAATACCTGTATTTTTTCCCCAGTTTTAATTTACAGACTTGAAGTCTATATTTTTTTTTTTTTTTTTTTGTATTGAAATCAGGTCTACACCTACAAGTAAACGAATTCTATTCTCTTTGATCTTTCGAGTGTAAACTTTACAAGTACGATAAATTGAGTAATTTCTGTCATCCGGTATAGTGTTCTCTTTTAGAGGATATGTGTAAGCCCTTTACTCCGAGCTCGGCAAGTTACAAAAACTCCAGCATTTCAACTTTGAAATAGTTGTTGTAATCATTTAACAAATTTATTAATTTATTACTGAAATCTGGATAATGTTGATATATTAGCCTTTCGTTTAAGATATCCTGAACTGCTGATCAATCTTATAAAGTTTGAGATTGGTCAAATAGAAGAAACGTTTCGTTGGAACTTTGTTGACAAAAAAGAAATAGAGGCCATCTGGATAGAAATATTTTGAAACATAATTTGGAATTATTTTGGTCTGTAGCCAATTTGTTTCGTGTTGACTGACATCGAGGCCAAACGATCTTACAGGTTTTTGATATTCTTACACACACACACACACACACACACACACACACATATATATATATATATATATATATATATATATATATATATATATATATATATATATGCACTTCGTCGTTTGTTTGCTTGCTTGTTTTTTTTTTTTTTTGGGGGGGGTTGCCTTTCAACAAAGAAATAATTCATGATGTTGCTTTCCCCTTTCATTTGCCCTGTTTCTCTCTTAATTCCATAAAATATCTGTAATCAATGCCTAACAAGAATTGAGATTGATCTCATTAATAAAAAAAACCAAAAAAAACAATTTATATTTGTGAGTTAATTTCATCTTAATTTTGTCTCGTAGATAAAATTTTAGGTACATAGACTATATATATATATATATATATATATATAACCTCCTCCGATCTATCTAAATCAATGAATAACGACAAAAGAAAAAGATAGCTTAGCCGACGCGTTTCGTCCTCTGAGGGACTTTATGAGAAGACGAAACGCGTCGGCTAAGATAAGTTTTCCTTTTGTCTTTATATTGTTTTTTTTTTTTTTTTTTTTTTTTTACAGTATTACTCTATTTGAAAATCTACACGTGTGTGTGTGATATTACCCGTTTAGCTGTTATTGATCTTTTGTTTTCGGGTAGTATAGAAATCCACCATCTTGATTATCTTCGAGTAATATATGCTATCCATGTTCCTTACTGCTTGTAATAGGTTCCAGCATGAATGTCTTTCACGAGGAACTACTATATAAGTAACACCGGTTCACCGGAAGTATCCTTCTTAGCTTACTTACTCGGCAGTACTGTGTGGCTGGTTTGAATGCAGATAACAGCATGTATTCTAACATTATCTTCTATTAATAAAACTAATTTAAAGTTACACCGTATCCTGGAATTTTATTCACTGCTGTTGAAAGTCATCAAGTGATGTGGTTTCTCTTATTTAGTAAAGTTATTTTTGATTCTGTAGCGCCAGTTCTAATGATTCGAAGAATAGTCCATTTAATTATTGATCTGAGAAAGCAGTTGTATAAGGCTAAGAGCTTATATATTTCTGGCCGTCCTGGGTATGACGATAAACTACATTCACGTCCTGGGTAAGATAAACTGTTTAACAGCAAGGCCTCTGATCAAGAGGTTTTGAGGAGCATGGAACCACCTCTTAATTGCTGGTGTTCCCAGGTCCACTCTGACCCGGTGTAGTAGCACCTGTTAGGGTCCCAACTATGGGCAAATAGTTAACCCCCAAATTGGGGTCAAAACACTGTGAAAGTGTAAAAATAGGTCTTAATACCAGAAATATTTTGTAAAGAAGAAAAAAATTATTACCATCAATACATTAGCAGGAATATATTTTAGACAAGATTTTACCAGTAATCATTTTTTGAAAAAAATATCGCCAGAAATAGATTTTTATGAAGGAAAAATATTACTAGCAATACATGTTTGGAAAAAATATTACCAGCAATAAAAATTGTCGGCATTAAATAAGCTGATATGAGTTGATATGCCGTAAAACAAACCAAACTTACATATTTCTGAATAAGTTGGACGTCACGCATAGTATCTATACAAGAGATTCGATCTGACAAGTATGTTTAAGAATATTACTAGAGTTCTTATGTTGATATTTTGTTTTTATAGCATCTTGCCATGTTGGACAAAGCTGCCCCAAGTGCAGTTTATTCTATGTTGAATTTTCTTATCGCCTATCAGTTTCTGTTTGGGAATGGTTTATCTTGAGTACTACTTCTTGGAACATTTGCTTGTTGATTTTTTATTTTATTTTTTTAAATTTTTTTTATTTTGTTAATCACTCTTAAGCTAACTGTGGATTCATGTCATCATCATAGCCACCAATTCGTCATCATCATTACAATGACCCCGGAGAGAATTACAAAAACGCAGTTTTCAATTCCTTTTTGTTTTTGGGTGGGGTGCAGTCATACTTAAATGGCCCGTGTGCATATGTGCCTGTACACACGCAGATCTAAGAAGTCTAGCAAAAGATTAAATAGATGGTCTCACATTTCCTCTTTGTTGTACACCTGACGAGGTGTTAAATTATTCGGTGTTTAGGTCTTCAGACATATACGAGTTTGTGGACCGATATAGTTTGTTTGAGATGTAAACCTCCAGTAGAATCAAACGTGTGAAGGTTGTTTCCGATAGAGAATAATATATAATCTCCTTTGGTTTAAATAAACGGTGCTCAATTCAGTCTAACAAACCTATTAAGTATATATTAATAAATATATATAATAACCCACAAATCGGAGTTTCATGCACGAGGCAATCATCAGGTATAAATGAACTCGTTTATACCTGATGATTGCCTTGTGCATGAAACTCTGTCGTACTGTCAGCGTGGGCTTATCTGACCAACATTGACCAATTGCTAGTGATAGCGTCAGTTTTATGTCGTGGTGATCACGGCCATGAACGATGATGTAGTCAATGAGATGGTCGTGCCCTGATCTAGGATGTCGCCATGTAGTTTTGAAACTACAGTGTAACCCGGATATAAGAGAAACCCGGATATAAGAGATTTTCTCTGGTCCCAAACTAGAGCCTGTGTTAATGTATATAAAATAGACCAAACCCGGATATAAGACACTTCTTCTCTGGTCCCGACAACTCTCTTATATCCGGGTTACACTGGAATTGGTTGTTGAAAAATTGTGTTAGTGATTACAATATTGAATTCACTGCAAAGAGACAGCAGCAATACCCCATTAGAATTTGATTTATCAACGCCATGTTTTCCAATGACTTTACCCCAGGATAGTGTGTCACATCCAACACTAGCATTGAAGTCCTCCATCACATATAGTTTGTCACGAAATGACATCCACCTTAGAAGTTCCCGAAGGTTGCAGTAAAAGGATTCTTTTTACCTCCTCAGTAGAGTCTATGGTAGTCGCATAACAACTAATTAAAGTGGCTGTCGATATTTCTGAGATGATATATTATGCACACTATTTACATTATTCGGACTATTGTCCTCATCTTTGTCGCCATATTTATTACAACGTTTCGACCGTTGTACGCTCTGGCCTCCATCAAAGAGCGTGAGTTCAATACCCGGTTAAGGCAGTGGAGAACATGGAGGGGAATTAACAGGATATAACTGATAACTGACATCCATTAAAAATACGAACCTTAAAAATGCAAGTCAAAATCCTGTTAGACATTGCCATATGTAACTAAATCTGTTCATGTGAGATACGTCAAGATGTTGTCACACATGTTTCTCTTTTTCAGGTGTAATATTCAGTAACAAAGACTGTTTTGCTAAATCTAAAAAGCTGGATTCTATCCATGAAAATGATTTAGAGACTGGAGTCCCAAAAATTTTTATGTGCCATCTTCATTCAGGGCGTTGGCAACCATGGCTCTCCACAATTTCCTGTCCTTTGGAACTCTTAATAATTTTTGTCTTTTTGCCATCACTCCCAAACTGCGCTTCGCTCAACCTCGCTAGATAGGTTGCGTTTTCCACTGACCCGCTTACCTTCAATCTATACTGTGAGTATAAAATTTTCCAAGCCCTCTTTCTGCATTATGTCTCCAAGAAATTTCAACTGTCTCTTCCTGATGTTAAGCATAAGTATCCTTTTTGTTGCTGTTATAGTGAAACACACCTATTCTATAGTTAATAGACTCTCCCACCTAATATAAGTAGGCGTAGTAAGAGAAACGAAGGTCAGTCGATGTCGGACGACAGTAGTCGACAGTCGAATACGAAAGTAGTCAGCGACCACAACAAGATTACTTTGCGTAATACCTATTATATCAAGTTCTTAACATTTTGTACGTCGAACCTATTTAGGACCGACTTAGTACAAATACAAGCCTCCAATGCGAAATAACTCCGCAACAGTTGCTCACATGTCCAGTCCATGATATTCTCAGTATCCTTCTGTAGTACTCTACTTCTGTTGCTTCTTCATCTGCGAGGAGATTGTTCAGCATTCACTGCCATATACGAGGATTTATATTAAATTCACTACTATTTTCTTTTTTCCTAACGATATTTCTTTTTTGTTTCTTAATACTTTGCTCAACTTTTAGAAGGCATCTTTCGCTGTCTCATTGCACTTTGTTTTCTGTGTCACTCTTTACATCCATTCTTAACACGCTCTCCAGATATCTAAATTGTTACATCTGTTTTGATTTCCGCATCTCCAATCTGTACTTTATGTTGAACTGTTCCTTTTGCTAATAAACATACATTCTGTTTTCTTGCAACTGATGTTTAGTCCTTTCTTCTCGCTTTCCTTCATTATCTCTTGTAGTTCTTGTAGTTTATTTTCTGTGTCTGCTATCAACACGGTGTCATCTGCATATCTTATGCTGTTAAAACTGTTTCGCCAATTTCATGGACTGAACACTTTAGCAACGATGAGAAAATGAAAAGAAAAAGCACACCCCTACGATCTTATAAGATCGTGGCCCTAAATGTTACTCTCCGTAAATCATCAGTATCTTTACTCCCGCCCCCGTCCTGGGTAAGACGATAAACTACATCCAACAGCAAAGCCTCTGATCAGGTTTTGAGGAGCGTGGAACCCTTTTAATTGCTGGTGTTCCCAGGTCCACCCTGACCTGGGGTGGTAGCACTTGTTAGGGTCCCAGCTATGGGCAAATAGTTGATCCCAAAATGGGGTCAAAACACTATGAAAGTGTAAAAAAAAGTTTTAATACTAGCAATACATTTTTGTAAAAGGTTATTACCAACAATGAATTTTTGAAGAAAAAAATTATTACCCGCAATACATTTAAAAAAAATATTACCAACAATAAATTTTTGGAAAAAAATATTAATACACTTTTGAAAAAAAAATATTACCAGCAATACAAAATCTTGTCGGCATTAAATAACCCACAGAGGTTTTGTTATGCCAGAAAAGAAAACAAACTTATTCTCCTTTCTATTGTTTATTTAATATCTCTAAATCGATAAAATATAAACAGAAAAATAAAATTATTTTGTAGCTTAGAATTCATGGGACTATCTTCAAAGTATATTTATCAATATAAAAGTATTGACTTAAAAATCATTTATAAGAGGGCTCTGATCCTAATACAGAGTTATTAAAAACGAAAGATCATATTTCGAAAATCTAATAAGAATAAATGCAGAAACACATTCAACACAATTACTAAACCGGAACTTTTAGTTTAAAATTTCTGAAATCGATTTTTCGTTTTTCGTTAAACGCAAGTGGCGTAGAAATAAAAATGAGGTATCCTTCAGCTCCTCTTGATGTAAGTAACCTACATACTTAGTTTGAACGAAATCTGAGAGAAAAAGTTGAATTTATCGATTTTTGATCGGCTTTATTGCTGATTTATTTTTTAAATTATCAATTTTTACGCTAAGAACGTATCGCTTACATTGTATAATGTATGTGCCAAGTTTGGTTAAAATCGGTTGGTTGGATCTCGAATGAAAAGGTATCACACACATATACAGACATCCTCTGTTATATATAGATAAATTTAAATTGTTATAATTTCTGTCAACTCTTAAAATGCCCACATCACAAAAGTCTTTTTGTGTACTACGATTTTTATCTGTAGGGGTATATAAAAGAGTATTTATTCCACCTAGACTTGCTACACTTGAAGATTTGTGACATCGAATTGTTGAAGCTGTGAAGTGGATATCTACAGATCAATTGATCTGAATGTGGCAAGAAGATGAGTACCGTTTTGATGTTTGTCGCACAAAACATGGTGCCCATACTGAGCGCATACAAGTTGAAAAATCTTAAAATAATAAACTTTGAATATTTTCCTATCCAGTAATGTGTTGAATGCGTTTCTGACTCTTAGCATTTGCTTTTATTAAATTTTCGAAATCTCCTTTTTTGAATAACCATGTATAAATACAGTGTCAAATCGATGACTGGCTTTGTTTTAATTTATAAATGTCACGTGTCAAATTGTGCTTACGTCATTAATAACTGTGTACTGTTGATGTTCTTTTAATCACTTCGTACCGTATTTCTCCATGTATAATAGGCATTTTTTCCAAAAAATAATAAGCAAAATCAGGGGGTGCGTATTATGCACAAATACAAAAATCTTTAAAAATTGCACTAAAATAAAATAAGAATTTATCATAAAACTAAATTAGAATAATATTATTCTATGTTTAAAACATTTCTTTAAATAAGAGTAGGAAACGCTAGCCATAATGAAATTGGAGAGGTACAATTTATAGGGTTTGATTATCAAACAAGGGTGCGTATTATGCGCCAGTAGAAGCATTTTCTCACACTTTCAGCACAATTTTAGGTGTGCGTATTACGGATGAAGGCGTATTATACATAGGGAATTACGATAATAGTAGTCGTCATACGACCATCAGGATGGTCATCCTTTCCCCCTATTTCCTTTCTCCCCACTTGTTATCAGTGGCTGAGAGGGCTATGATTCAGTTTGACAAGGCCATTCGCGTGAATTTTAACTCTTGAACTAGCTAGATATATTCTATTCTAATATTAGGTTGGTGCAAAAATAATGACGTAATAATGTCGTTTTTGACGTATTTTTAACGTCAAAAAATGACATTCTTACGTCATTATTTTTGCACCAACCTAATAGTTTATTCTCTCGTACCTCTCATGTGGAACTGTCTTCCAGGTCCTTGTTTCCCCACCACTTATAATGTTCAAAAAATGAAGTAGCCCGATCGCTATCTTTTGTCTGGCTGAAACCTTTTCTTTATTGCCCTTTGTACTAACTAAGGTCTTCTCATTCTCTTTCAGTCTAAGTAACCTTTTGTGTCTCAGTGGCATTATTACCTTGCTTGTGGTTAAATGATACATAAATAAAAAATGAAGGATATTTCAGATGAAGATTACTCTGTTGACGTCTAACAATTGTCCTTTTGATATCATTTTTCTCGATTTTTGGTGATTATATAGATTTTACCTTTTTACAAATTTTCTGTAGACTTCTAAATTAAACTAATCTGGCTGAATATTGCATTTGAAACCGTAGTGATGGCTTAAAATAAAACAGTACGCCTCACTTGTCAGAGTAATTGTAATCTTGAGTAGCAGGAATTCATCTAAGGAATTTCATTATCGAAAATGGCCGACCCTGAATTTCTCTTTCAAGAAATCTGTTTATAAGAACATATTTAAGAGATTATTTCGATAAAATACTTGATTTCCGCTAGCTTCCTGCCCAAATATCAGTGGATAAAACATTAGCGTCGTCCTCCATTAAGAGTGGACATGACATTTCATTATACGATGTTAGCCATATCGAATCGTAATGTGTTGGGGAAGGGAATATGGGAAGTGGTAGAAATGGCACCAAATAAAATGGAGATGTGAAAGGGTTAATGGAAAAGTCACTCTACTACCGACAGTTTCCATTCTTTGTCATAAATGACCGGTAATAAAAGCGATCGTGTTAAGATTCTAGAATTAAAAAAAAAAGAAAAATAGTGAGGCTTTTGCAACCCGAAGAAAGAAAGAAATTAACCAGTTTATCGTTTGTAAAAAGCTAGGCAGTGTTACGAGACAGGAGGATTTCTTTGGTAACGAAGAAAAGCATGCTAAGGATATCATGGACAGAGTGTGAGCAACGATGAGGTCTTAGAGAGGATACAAACAAGAAGGTGGCTTATATTTAACACCAGGAAGAGGCAGCTGAAGTTCCTGGGTCACATAATGAGGAAGAAGGGTCTGGAGAATCTGATACTCACGGGTCGAATAGAGGAGAGACAAGGAAAAACAATGCAGGATATGCCTAGCGGCCTTAAGCAAGTGGATGACAGAATGGTCTGGGGGAGGTGGCAGAGGGAAGGAACTTGTTGAAAGCTGCAAGGGATAGAGGGAGATGGGAGCCATGATCGCCTACGTCATGAAAGGACACGGCACATAATTTTTTTTTCTATATCATTTTCTTTTTTGATTGTCGTTTATTCATATTTTTACGCTGTCTACGTTTCTTCATCTTCATTATATATTTTTATTTCTATGTTTATATGTACACGCATATACGTAAACATTTCTTTTAGGTGCCGTGTCCATTCAGGTAGTAGGCGATCATGGATCTCCACAACTTCCTGGCCTTTGTAGCTCTTAATGAATTTTGCTTTCTGTTATTTCTCTTAAAACTTGTTCAGACATCCATTTACTCAAGCTAAGTATGTTATGTATTTGTTTTTTCTGTCACTCTTGCCTTCACTCTATCCTGTGAGTATCAGATTTTCCAAGCCCTCTTTCCTCATTATATGCCATAGAAATTTCGACTGTCTTTTCCTATATGTTAATTATAAGTTTCCTTTTTTTTGTTCCATTTTTTCTAAAACGTCACATAATCGGTCCAATACTCTGAATTTTATTTTGAATTTCCGATTTATGAAGCTTAATTTAGTCGAGTATTGAACCAGGCAAACGAGAAGACCCCAGTAAAGATAAAACGAACTTAGCTTGTTGGACTATCGTCTGCCTTGAATGCATTAATTATATTTATATACCCCCCTAAAAGAAAACTCGTAATGATTATGACGATAAACTACATCCGCGTCCTGGGTAAGACGATAAACTACGTCTAACAGCAAGGCCTCTGATCAGGTTTTGAGGCGCGTGGAACCACCTCTTTATTGCTGGTGTTCCCAGGTCTACCCTGACCCGGGGTGGTAGCACCTGTTAGGGTCCCAGCTATGGGCAAATGGTTGACCCCACAACCTGTCTCAAAACTCTATGAAAGTGTAAAAATAGATTTTAATACCAGAAATACTTTTAAAAAAAATTAGTATCAGCAATAAATATTTGAAAAAAGAAAATATTACCAGAAATAAAAATCTTATCAGCATCAAATAACCCATTGAGGTTAATATGCCACAGAACAAACCAAACAAAAATATTACCAGAAATAGATTTTTGACAAAACAAAATATTAGCAGCAATAAAAATTTTGTCGGCATTAAATAATCCATTGAGGTTGATATGCCGTAAAACAAAAACTAATCCAATCTAAATCAAAGAATACATATTCTATTCATAAGAATCTATTCTAAAAATGTTGTCGGCATTAAATAACCCTTTGAGGTTGATATGCCGTAAAATAAGCCAAACCAAACCTAAAAGAAAACAAAACAAATAAAAAGCGACACTTAAGATTTAAAAAGCATTTGTATAATGAAAAATCGTTCTTAAAGTTTCTATTTTAGTTTTTCTTCGAGGCTAATAGATTAAATTTAATATTTTCTGATAAGCGAAATACTTTGCTATATTTCAATTCGAATTTAGATTGATTTTTTTTTTTTTTTTTTTTTTTTTTTAAATCGCTAAAGTCGACGATATCAATACAAATCTGTCAATACAGCATAATTCTCTTTCAAAAATAAATTTACTTTTCTGAAACTCGATTTGAAGACTGTTAACTGGTTTATAGTTTAATTAATCTGAATTAAAACATTACTTTTAATTTAAAATATCGTAGTAAAGTATTTTTTCAACACGGAGATGGGTAATTTATGAGATGACACTTTTAGCGATAACTTGATGTTTGCGAGATTGGTGTAAGTAGAAAATAGTTGTATTACAATTTACGTGATGAATACAAGGAAAGCGCCTTTTTAGATAATTTTACAACTACCCAGTGATCTTAAAAATTGAATATATTTTAAACATTTTAATATTTTACTGAATTTTAAGTAATTTGGCTTTATAGTTTTACTGTGGAAAGATGCTCATTGAGGAAATATTAACATATTTTCAATAAATCATATATGTACTTACCTTCTCATAATGTTGTGTATAGTTGTCCGTATTTACAAAATCGGCACATTTACACACACAATGAAGAATTTTCTTAAAATACTGGGGGTCGCTAAATTGTAAGCTTTTCCATTTATAATTAGTAAATATAATTTTTATTTCATGACAATGTCACCTGACCGATACAAAGTAATACAGAACTTTTAGATTTAAAAGTTCATAAATTATCAAAATTTAAATTTACTAAAATGAAAATTCTTGTAAAAACTAATTATTCATTGAATTGTTTTTTTTTTTTTTAAATAATAGTATCCACAATGTTTTATTCGTAACAGCAATTAAATGTCTTTCTAATTTTACGATTCAGAGCATATTTTCTCCAACTGGTGGTCCTGTTTGACCAAAAAAAAAGGAAAAAAAGTGATTTCCTTATAGCTAACACCAATATGAAAGGCTACAAAAAATTCTTGAAATTATATTAAATTAATGTGCTGAGGACAACCGGTGTAAACAAATACTTTTACAAAGATTTTCTAAAAAGAAAGAAATACTTCAAAAATAATTTCATTTGTGAATAAGTTCTGAAAGTTTCATTAAAATCCGGCAATTATCTGATTTTTGAAAGAATTTAAAAATCAATGTGGTTTTTACCAAAAAAATACTTTCTTTTTTTTTTTTTTTTTTTTTTTGCACTGCTTTTTTCCTTTTTTCACTGATTTTCTTTTTCGCTTTTTCCTTTTCACTTTTTTCTTTTTCACTGCTTTTTTTTCTTTTTTTACACTTTTTTCTTCCTAACATCACATCCGTTTCATATTTATTCCGTTTAGTGTATATTTCTTCCATTTTCTTTTTCTTTTTTTAATTACCGGTTCTCCTCCTCTCTCTTCTCTTTGTTGTTTATCATCCACCATATTTCCTTGCATATTTCCTACATCCGGGTTATGATTTTGGCAGCTACCGAGCACCTGTTGTTAGTTCTACCCTCATCTTTTCATATACAGTCAAGATAACAATGTTACTATCTTAATAATATTTTTACATTTTATCTTACTGCCTCCAGATCTATGTTTACATGCTTCTACCTGTTCAAGAATGATATGCTTATTTGTTGAAGTTATATTCAGATGTATGTCTGCACGTGTTTAATGGTATGCACATATGTTTTGTTTTTTTTTTGTTTTTTGTTTTTTTGTTTTTTTGTTTAGAAGCTATTGAGAGCCGATTCCCGGACAAAGGCGTCTCTCATGACGACTGTGACTGCAGTTTTCTTATTCATGTCTTACGAACAACCTTCTCTTCATTTATTGTTTGTTCTTCTCTGACTACGTTTGCTAACAGTTGACAACATTCAAGCAACCCTTTGCTCCATCTGATATCTTTGCTTCTTATTTTTTGCCTCTCCAACCTCCAGTCTTGTTGCTTAATCATTATACATTATTTCTTATCTTGCACTGCTCTCGAATCTTATATATACTAGCAGCATGGCCCGGCGTTGCCCGTGCTTGATTCAAGACTCGTACAGCAATCACTATCACTTGACTTAAAATATTTGTGCCCTTCCTTGCCTTTAAAGGAGTGCCCTTTGCCGTGCTGATGTTGCTACATGCCTTACTTCTTGCCTATCTCACACTGCGAATTTTTTCTAAGCTCTATACTAAATATTAAATATGTTACGAAAAAAGAACTAAACAGAATGAACACAAAACGATCAGCTTTAAAAAAAAGGACTCGTAACTGGAAAAACCGAATGAAAAAAAAAAAGAATGTTAACTTTTTCACACCCAACCCAGTTCTGCGGAATCAGAATCAACGTTGAGTTTAAGCAAGCGAATGTGCCAATTGGAGTAAAGTGTCATGCAGATTTAATTTTTTCCCACTTGTGACGAATGCAGCTATCGGTTTTTGTTTTTTTTTTTTGTTTTTTGGGGGGGTTTTTTTCGCATGCTAGTTAACATTCGTGTCAGTCAGCTGTTCGCTCTCACGCTGGCCAATAGAATCTTCATGCCTATTCGTGGCAGCCAGCTATAGGCTCTCACTCTGGCCAGTAGAAAATGGACGCAAACTACATAAAAACTGCCATAGAAGCATGAAAAAATCGATTATTTCCACTATCGATGGGAGTTGGGAAATGCAAAGTCGGTCGTGGCCTTCCCGCTAACTTTGTGCATATAAATTTTGGTGCAAATCTGTCAAATTGCGGCCGTGCATTCGTTACACACACACACACACACACACACACACATCCTGCCTTTAAATATTTTTTTTTTTTTTTTTTTTTTTTTAGAAATATCCCTACATTTGCTCTTTTCTCGACCTTTGTAGAGTTAGGAGTACTGTTGTCTACTATGTCAGCATATACGCATACACGGTACGTGCCACATCTTAATCAGATGTGAGCTGCCTCCTCACTCTTCGGATCACTTGCAATGGTTTCCGTCTCGTTTCGACGGCCATGTCCAATTAAGGTGACTCTTCAGATCGGTATTCGATTGCATAGGTATCATGATAAATAAACTCTCAAACGTTGATTGAGTTGATAACCCACAACTCTCCTGTGTACGACCATATGTCCCCTCAGTCCAGATGATGATCTCCAAACAACTCTGGTGGTGTCGGCATATTTGGCTTGCTCCTCGTTGATATTTTGGCCTTTCAGATGGTTTTACATAACCTGCCCTCGATAGCGACACGCGCTCACACACACACACACACACACACACACACACACACACACCCCACATTTCCAAGATTGCATATTAGTTGGCAAATCAGAGTGAATGTTTTTGCGTAGATCACACTTGATCTGAGCATGTCTAATACATTCATCCCCAAAGGTGTTGGTTTGGTTTCATATCGTTTGTTTTACGGCATATCAACCTCAATAGATTATTTAATGCCGACAAAATTTTCATTGTTCGTAATATTTTCCAAAAATCTATTTCTGGCAGTATTTTTTCCTTCAAAAAGTCTATTTCTGGTAATAATTTTCCTTCGCTGATAATTTTTTTTTTTTTTTTTTTTTTTTTTTTTTTTCAAAACTGTATTGCTGGTAATATTTATTTTTCAAAAATGTATAGCTGGTAATATTTTTTTAAATGTATTGCTGGTAATAATATTTTACAAAGTATTTCTGGTATTAAAACTTATTTTTAAACTTTCATAGTATTTTGATCCCAATTTGGAGGTTAACTATTTGCCCATAGCTGGGACCCTAACAGGTGCTACCATCTCGGGTTAGGGGGAACCTGGGAACACCAGCAATTAAGAGGTGGTTCCACGCTCCTCAAAACCTCCTGATTAGAGGCCTTGCTGTTGGATGTAGTTTATCGTCTTACCCAGGACGCATAAATGTGTTGCAAACAAACTATAATATGAAAGGCTGAAACCCTAATATTCCATGGATATAATTTATTACATTGGAATTTATTACATTGGAATCGTAATCACGATCCAATTCATCGATTTCTTTTTTAATTTGTAGGTCTGGAGAATTGGATTGTCATTACGATTCCAATGTAATTATAACAATGGAACATTAGTGTTTCAGCCTTTATTTATTTATATATATATATATATATATATATATATATATATATATATATATATATATATATATATATATGGCTGAAACACTAATCTGTCAATGACTGTGACTGAGCACCATGTTAATTCTCTCGCTTTTCTTATTATTTTCGACACCTGGAACGATTCTTCTCACCTTTCAGACAGCCGCCATTTATTTCTCTCGTATTTTAAGTTCATCCCGTTCTTCTCTTGCATTTCTCATTTTTTTCTCTTTCCAAAAACAATTCTCGCCTCTTATGTTCAATTTATTTAAAGAGCGAATGAACCGTGAACAAGCATATTTCTTCCCTTCTGTCAGTAGGTAATTGCTATTGTCATTTATCCCTTTCTTGCCGCTAGGTGGCGCCAACTGACGATAGTACACGCCAAAACGCATTTAAAGACAAGTGAGTATGACTACTTATCTGACATTTCTGTTGAAGAGAAACGGCGGATGCAATATAGTTTTGTTTCACGCTGATCTCTTTTTGGGTTCACCTCCAGAAATTAGCCTCTAAAATGAATTCCTGGTTGCATATTCGTGTCGGGTTTCTTGAGGTTTCGGTGAAGAAATGTCCTCTGCCTGTATTTATTAGATTTTGGACTTGGGTTAGTTGAATGAATTCTTAAAACTGTCATTCGGGGAAGAGTTTCATCTCTTACTTTATCAGAAAAGACAGGCGTGTCGTGTTTCGGGTATCTCCATGGAAAGTGGAACCGGCGATCTAAGTTCAAATTTCAGACGTGTCTACTGCGTTCAATTTCGCCGAATTACTTTTTGGGAAAGCCTAAATCTATCTCTTCTCTCCACTTTCTCTCTCTCTCTCTCTCGTCTTGAATCGCAACCAGTCTAAAGAAAGAAAAACTCTGAATGCCAAACCGTAGAGAATACAATGGGAAAATAGTCACAATATCGCTTGGCAATTCACAAGTAATAAAGAGGAATTTATGATCGACTACATTGAACTTTGGGTTTGTAGTTATAAGTTATAGTTGCTTTTGTTACTGTCTAGATATATATCTAGCAAGTTGGGTTATTCAGGAGTCTATCGTATTACTGTTTAGGTATTACATTGTTCTTCCTTACTTGCGTATGCATATGATTCAATTAGACGTTCCCGCAGTCAACACTTTGCTATGTTTTTACAATGTAAAAATGCGTTTCTAAACCTTTTGTTGATAATTACATAATCACTTTGGTTCTTTTGTTTCCTCTCGGTCTTTTTGTCCATACGTGACTAAAAAGTGTTGATAATTAGTTGGTCGTTTGCTTTGCATCACGGGAAACCATTTTTTGACGCTAACGTTTCGAATTCCCAGTTAGAGCTTGCTATCTATTGCACCTTATTCTTTTTTCCGACCCTGGTAGTCAGGTCACCCATGATAGTGATTTTCTGTGGTTTATATTGAGCCTTGGCGTTGTCTAGTAAGCTGTAAACTTTGAGCATCTTCCTCCGTGCTCTGCGCTGGAGGTGCATATACAACAATAATTGCTATGTTAAAGGGCCTCCCTTTTTGTTTAACTAAATGAAGACATGATTATAGGTGATAAACGGAGCCAAGAGGATTCTGTAACGTCTGATTAAGGCATAACAATGGAAGAAAACTTTGAATACAGCATAGAACGACCAAGTGCGAGAACTCCAAGAGAAACAAAAATATCAAAATCTCTGAAGAGGAGAGAAGGAAGACAAAGAACCCCCACCCCCAAAAAGCACTTAAAAACAAAGCACAATAACTACAAGGAATATAACCCACTACTACGTTTCCAAGATTATGTAGTGATATATTCCCATTTCCTTATCCGAAGAAGACTATAATAAGTGTAGTAAACAACGTCACGTGAGCAGATACACTAAGAGACTTCTGAACACCACACAATTTAACACCTCACAAAACAAACGAAATATCTGGATTGAAAAATAAAAGAATTAATTCGTGATTTAATATAAATTCTGGTATTTCCTTCCTTATTCTCGGCAGATCGGTTTCAAAGGTCCCCGCAAATGGACAAATACACGGATAACAGTGAATTTTATGTATATATTAGATACTAGCTTAACAGTCGCCCTATCTGACTAGCCCTTGTGGAGGGCTCTTGATTGGATCTTCACCACAATAGGTAGGGTGGCGTAGATGCAATATGCAACAATAAACTACAGAAGAACTCAAAATTGCATTTAAGTATTGCATTAATATTTAAGTTTACCTTTCAAAACGATAATTCTTCTACTGTCACTTAATTTAAAGACAATTTGATGTATGTAGGTCCTTACTTTTCGTACAAATAATTATTTTAATTTCATGGGTGATTTTCGCAATTAATTTAGATTCTTCTCAAATTTATTTCCAAGTTATAAAAATTATCGTACAAAAACATTCGAAAAAAATCATGTAAAAGAAAAATAATCGCCAAAAACAATTGCAGTAATGAAAACTTTGGAATCCAAAATTTCAGGATTGCGGTTTTTAATTTGCTCACGCAGTCTGCCTGATTCCAGACTGCTAAAATATATTGGACTACGGCATGTAGAAGTAAAGTTGAAAAAGTGCGACACACTGACATTCACACTTATTATATAGATGTGCAAACATTTTAAACGGCGAAAAATTGTCATCGCATTAAAAATGTAATTAATTTTTTAAAAGTTTTAATTTTTTTCTTGTTTTGATAGGAAGCAAAAAAAGCCCCAAAAGTTTTATGTATAAGAAAATAAAAATAAATTTTCATTAATTATATGGTAGAACTGGATTGTTATAAAAACAATGATTACTTAAATCTGCATTATTTAACTACCCCCCACCCCAAACCCATTTGATGACAGAGGGGGCGTCGCGCCACTAAAGATTACATGCTAAACCAATTGTAAAAGTTTATTAACAAAAATGTTTCAATAATCAATGACCGAAAATTATTTTATTAATTTGCGCTTTTCTATTCTTTTTTTTCCTTGGAAATATATTTTGCTAAATAGTTTTAAAAAAACAAACCTGAGAACATTAGTCCGAAATGTAAGCAATGTGAATAAAGTAGCTTTAGTTTAATAAATTTACATAATTGAATCTACTGCTTATGATTTCGTGACTGACGAGATTTTTACTCTCGAGATTAACCCTAGAACACTAACCCTGGGTATATAGTATCCAGCGCAAATTTTCCTATTTTTAATTACAATTTTCAGTACCTGATTTTCTTACCTAAATAATATTTTTCTGTTCCTATTAATGTTAACTCAAAGTACAAAGTTTTAAGTGCCTGCATGTAAAATATTTCAAATAAAGATTTATATTTTTTTTTGATATTTTCAAAATCGGGTATGATATACCCATGGTTAGTAGTGGTGTAACTTAAATTGATGGTTAGTGTTCTAGGTTCAAAATAGAAAAAATGAATTAGTAAAAGTAAAATGAGTGTGTATAATATTTATTTGTTTAGAAGTGATTTTTATTAATCCGACAGATTTGTATCACTTTAAAAGTTGTTTTTAGTGGAAACTCGTATTTGGGTAGACGTTCCATTTTTCTTTAATAAGATATCTTGAACATTCAGGCCGGTAGGTGAAAATAATAATTAAACAGAGCGCCTAGAGTATCCACTAAAGTCTCTCTCTCTCTCTCTATATATATATATATATATATATATATATATATATATATATATATATATATATATATATATATATATATAGTGTAACCTGGATATAAGAGACTCGGATATAAGAGAAACCCGAATATAAGAGATTTTCTCTGGTCCCAAATTAGAGCCTGTGTTAATGTATATAAAATAGACCAAACCCGGATATAAGAGACTTCTTTTTCGGTCCCGACAACTCTCTTATATCCGGGTTACACTATATATATATATATATATATATATATATATATAGGCAACAACATCTTTCATTAAATTCAGTAGACAAGGAATATTTAATTTCTTAGTTTTTCTAGCATCCTTGCGCCCTTTCCATTTTGTAGGAGTAAGGGTTACTTATTCCTACAAAACGGAAAAACATAGATGCTGGAAAAGGTAAATAAAAGAATTAATTAAATCTTTCTTGCCTGCCATATTTAATGAAACATAAATTTGTATTGAACATCCAGTATGAAAATTTAGTTTTCGAAGAAATCCGATAGTAATAATTTATTATTTTTAGAGGAACGCCCCCTTTGGTGAGGATTTGAAAAAGAGTTGTTGAATAAACCGTGGTTTCCAAATTAAAACTGATTTATTGTGTAAATCCCATCATATAAAAACAACAAAATATGGCCAGCTAAAAAAAAAAAAACTCTCACTCAAATGTTTGTTTCTTTTTATTTAATTTTTGTCTTTTATTCTTTCCTCATTGATTTGATCATTCGTTATTAATTTCCTTTTTTTTTCTTTTTTTTGTTTGTTTATTTTTCAACTTCGTTTCCTTTCTTTCTCCCACTCTTTTTCGTTTTACTCCTATTTTTTTTCTATCGAATGTTTTCTTCCGTTATAGTAATTTTCTATGCAATTCTTCCTTCTTTCACTTTCGATCAGCCACTCTTCGTTGTTTACCCGTCATTTCTGTCAATTTTGTTCAATGACAGGCGTGAAGTAAATGACAGACGACAACACGATGGTTCAAAATGGCGGAAGCAGCCGGCCATTTTCAAACAAAATTGAAACGCTACACGTTACTTTTATCTGAAGCTGAAGAAATGAAGAAAAAAAGGACTTTGACGAACAAGTTAATTTACAAAAGTGCGCATTGCCAGTCATGCTGCTTTGATGGAAAGAAAGTTGGTCTCTACCGATATTAAGAATATGTGACATAGCAATAAGTTGAAAACTGTGTCTCCGGAATTGAGGGCTTCTTAACAAAGGAAGTTCATTCCGTTGTTAAAACTATTTATCGTCGCATCACGCAAAGAGTCTAATAGACCAATAAAAACCTGTCATTTGCATGATAGCGTAAGAAATGTGTATGTCTTTTTTAAAGGAAACGTAAATTGACGTGTTTAAAGGTTTATTTTAAGTTAATGATACATTATACCAGGGGCCTTCACTGAATTTTCGATACCTTAGGTTTAAAATGATTTTTTTTAAATGAAAAAGCATTCTTGAAGATTTCATTTTAGTTGAAAGCTAAATGATTAAATTCACTATTTCCAGTAAGTAAAATATTCTGGTGTATTTTAAATAAAAATTATATAGATGGGAATCTCAACTTTTTGGCCGATTTAAGAAAATTTTCCTAAAGCGGCCATTTTCTTAATTTTAAGAAATTTGTAAACAAAATAAAATTATCGATTTTAAAAATCTTCCAAAAA
The DNA here is from genome assembly GCA_903632075.3 of Acanthosepion pharaonis. Lineage (NCBI taxonomy): Eukaryota > Metazoa > Mollusca > Cephalopoda > Sepiida > Sepiidae > Acanthosepion > Acanthosepion pharaonis. Next base: position 1,565,017 of record CAHIKZ030000568.1, read on the forward strand.
TAAAATATATTTGTGTTACGTTATTTGAGTAAAATTAGCAGAGTTAAATTAATCTGATTTGAAACAAATATTACTTATTTATAGCATAAAAATATAGTATACAAACATTTCTTAACCTGTCTGCTTTTTATCATGTCTTTATTGATGTTATCGTCGTCACCGATAAGTTACAAGGTGATGACAGCTAGTATAGATGACCGGAATTTACATGAATTTATGAAATCTAAGCGAAGGCTTTTTTTTTTTTTTAAATTTTTAACTACCTAGTAATTTTTACAAATTAACATATATTCAGCAATTATCTAATATTTTATAGACTTTTAGTTATGTTTGAAGATACTTTACGAAAAATTAAAATTTAAAATAATATAAAATTTTCTTAGATTAATTTTAAAATTTAATAACCGACATAAAATACCATGATGGCGGTAAAAATCAATAATCTATGAAATGTTACAGTATTTTATTTATTATTAATTATCATGATTTTCATTATTAAATTTTTTATAGTACTTTAAATTTAAAACTCACTTTAAAATTTTGAAGGGATGATTTGTAAAGACGTTAATGATGAAACAGAACTGAATAAAGAACGTGAAAAAATTGCAATGCATCAGACGACACTTAAATCACGTGGTCTTTTTAAGGATTATGTCGTGTATAGCTTCCCATAGTTAGAAACTGGGGACGTTCTATACACGAAAAATTATTTTTAAAAATTGTTTTAAAAATATATTGGCTCAAACGATTATGAACTTTCAATTTTTGATTCGTAAGATTAATTTTCAATTTTTACCACCAAACCACCGCCTTGAAAGCAACGAAGAATTTTAAGCGATTTTTTAATATTATAAATTGTTTAATTAAAATTAAAAAAACTGAAAAAAAATTCCTATAAAAATAAATTTTTCATCGAAAAAACTTTCTTATGAACAACAATGTTCTTTAATCTTATTTATCAAAGCAATTAAAAGCTTTTCTAATTAAAAAATGTCAGTTTTTTTGCAATTTATATTTTACAATTCAGAGCAGATTTTCGGTGAAAGGGGCCAACTATTTTACAAAAAAAATGATTTACTTTCTTCAAGGAGTCCTACTTTTAACTAAAAAAAAAACCTCCGCTCTAAAAATGTAATTTCTCTTAATTTCATGAAATTAAGTAAGTGGGTGGTAACAGATGTAAAAAAAAAAATAGTTTTTTTTACTAAGATTTTATAAAAATAAATTTCCAAATTAATGTGTGTTTCACCGGAAAAGGCGCAAAAAGCGGCCGCTGGCGTAACTAAAATTTCCAATGTGCTAGAAAGGATTAAAAAATTTCAAAAAATAATTACAAAGAAATACTTTGGTCTTTCCTCTTAATAACATACACGTTTTTAATGGCAAAACTTTGTTTTTATGGATTATGGGGCCTTTTTTTTTTTTTTTTTTCATCGTGCTATGCTGTTTTTTACGCAACCAAGTGGAGGTACCTGCATTATATTTATTTTCTGTGAGAAGGGACATTTAGATCTCTGGTCACAAAATGTCTAAATGCTTAAATAGATTAAAAAAAAACGTTTACAACGCGAGGACTTTTCAACAGAAACCATGATGGCTTGACCAGTTGAAGTGGAAGTATTTTGATGGAACGGAATAAATTCAAATCAACTCCACAAAATATATATTTTTTTATATATATATTTTATGTCCGGTTACTCTACGAGTACTTCTGATACCACGTAACCCAGTACTACCTGCTGCATGATCACGTCATCGGCGACTAAACTGGTTCCTCCACTAAGCTTTTCTTGTGAGAAGGGTTGCTAAATAGGATTAAAGAAGACCTGTCATAGGGTATCTAGCACAATAGTAGACAGGGCTCCATAGCTAATCATGCAGCGACTGAAGTGATGGCACGTCACCACTGGGTAGACGGCTTCTTACACCGAATTCAACGACCAGGACGGAGGGTTAACCGATGGAATCGATGGCCACGTATTCATGGCCATGTTAAAGATATTCTGATATTGTTGATCTACAATGAAACATGAATTAATGTTGCTTACCGTTTGTTTAACGATCAACAATTCATGGTTTAATCTTTCTCCAATGAGAGGAGGATCATTGACTCGTGGTCCGAGGCGAGATGATTGACAACACCAAGATTCATGGGGTTATTATTTACCAGTATTCATTCATTTCTTAGGGTATTTGCCTGAAAATGAAGCTCGAAGAATAAGCCAAAGCCAGTGATATGTCTGCCTGCGCAGTTCTCGAAGAGAACATAGGCCAAAAATGATGACAGTTTGGCGAGATGAATGCACGAATCCATTGTGCATGAAATTCTTCAAAGAATATCTTGGTGTCAAAAATATTAAATTTAAGAACGCAACATTGATTTTATTTCTTTTTCTTTTTTTTTTTTTCCATTATATAAAAGTTAAAATAAGTATCTTGATGAAGCAAAAATTAGCATAAAAGCACCTTTTTGACCCTTTGTTCCTGAAATATTTTAACCCTTCTGCCTGAGCTCCTGAGTCAAAATTTGCAAATAATTGGTATGTAATGTTTCATGGTAGTTATAAAAATAGTTACAAGTGTTTACCCATCGTTCAACCGGTGGTTGGGTATTACGTCATTTTTCTCTACCAACGGTAAAGCGGTGGTCAGGGCTGAAAAGTTTAAAAATTAATTTTTTTTTTTTAGGGTATGTGTGTTCTTAACCGTTATCCGTCATATAAGAGTTAATCCTGTATTTGGTTTATTCATTGAAGTTGAATATTTTTTAGTTGGCAAACAGGATGAAAAGAGATCAAAACAGTGAACGGATATTCAGCGCCGAGATTTTCATAAACCTGTTTCGCAGCCGTCACTTGAGCTTGAACATAGATCGCCAGTGAGCAAACACAGGTGATCTCATTATTGAATTAAGTAGACAACATTACCATAGAGGAAACGCATATATGTAGGAAGTAGCTGACGACTAACGATCGTTATTTCTAGTCTATCCTCTATTACTATACGGACCGCTATTCTCTACTCTATCCACTATACTATTTCTCTATTCGGATCACTATTCGGTGGTTACTTGTCGATCGAGTATTATCAAGCAAGTACTATTAGTGCGAGGGATATTTGAAGGCGTCTGACACTAGTATTGTTCAACGGCGTTACTATAAATGTATCTGCGATTACAAAGTCTCTAATACAACGAGCATTATGAAAGTTTCAACGAGTATTCATTGACTTTACAAAAGTGTCAGCCGAGTGTTCGTTGACATCACAAAAAAAATAAAACAAAGTAAACCTACCATCTTAATTAGAAGACTGCGAAGATAGAGCAGACGTATATTTATATTAATTTCTTGTGTAAAATATATAAAAATTTTCTGTATTAATTTCTAGGATTAGGAGTCAGCGTTATTTATGCTACAGTGTAACCCGGATATAAGAGACCCTGATATAAGAGAAACCCGGATATAAGAGAGATTTTCTCTGGTCCCAAATTAGTCTGTGTTAATGTATATAAAATAGACCAAACCCGGATATAAGAGACTTCTTCTCCGGTCCCGCCAACTCTCTTATATCCGGGTTACACTCTACTTACATTCGGCTTACTGTCCTCATCTTTGTCGTTGTTATCACAACGTTTCAGTCATTCGGCCTACCGTACATTGATCCGGGCGACTATAGGGAATTCTAAACTGGACCCTTTAATCTAAATAAAGAGACTGTTCTTATTTGAATGTCTCTCGTTTAGTTCTAATTACGGCTCGTCCTGTTTCCACTGTTCAAGTTCACGTTACCCGACCTAGAGATTAAATTCGCAGTTGATATGTCACCAAATTCGCAAACCAAAGTTTTAATCCACTAGGCCATTGTCCCGTAGGACAAAACGTTTATGTAGACGTCCTCATCTCTTGCTGTTTTTCGATTCTAAAAAGCAAGTTTAATATTGCTGTACAAGCGGATTAAAAGCTCGCAGGTCATAAATAACAGAACTTCACTAGAATACAGTTAGTTGTCTTTTGACTGGTATAAGTTTAAAACCAGTGAAAAGTAAGCAGACATAGGCTACGGACTTATTGATATACCTAAGTCTGGATAAGTAGATGTTGATATTGCATTTGTAGAGAAAGGTCTCGTGAGGAAAATATACGTGTATAATCTTTATCGCAGCGGAGGTATAGATGTTTTTATCGCATTTGTTTTTTTTACACTTTTTTTTTTTTTTTTTTTTTGCGTTGAAAACATTGATTTTGAAATTCTTGTAAAAATAAAATAATTGTCCGATTTTAATGAAATTTTCAGAATTTATTTAGAAATGAATGAAATTATTTTTGAATATTTTTTTTTTTCAGAAGATTTTGGTACAAAATATTTTTTTTTAAATATGTTACCCCCCACTTAATTTCATGAAATTTCGCACAAAACCTATTTCCTGAATTTTGGTTAAAAGTAGTCTTTGGAGATTGTAAATCACCTACTTTTTTTTTTCAAATTTGAGCTATTTAACTGAAAATCTGCTCTGAACTAAAAAATAATGAATCCAATAAAACTATGACATTAGTTAATTAGAAAAGCTTTTAATTTCTTTTGTAAATAATTAATATTAAGGACATTATTGTCTGAAGAAATGTAATTTTTCTGATGAATAATGAATTTTTACAAGAATTTTTTCATTTTTTTAAAATTTTAATTATAATAATTTATAATAGTTTAAAATCGTGTAAAATTCTGTATTGGGCTATTTCCTGGGTGTGATATAGGAATTAAGTGGAAACGAAATTTACGAATCCAAAATTGCAAAGATTAATGAACGTAGTTGTGCTATTTTATTTTCAAAATAATTTTTTATTTTGTATTTTTTTACTTAACACGTTCCTTATTTCCATGTATGGTAGACTGAAATTGACATTATTATGAAAAGATCACGTGATCTAAGAGTTTTGTCCCATTATTCTAATAAATAAACATAACAGTAAAACTTTTAAAAAAAGCGTTCACTCAGATTTCTAATAATTTTCATTTATGGTCATCCGTAGTAGCTGCCATCGCTTCGTCAATCAACACTCAATCAAATGTTTGATCAAATGAACAGTACCAATCGTTAATAATTGGTTATATATTACTTTTTTATGCTAGAAGTGAGTAATATTTCTTTTAAATCAGATTAATTGAACTTTAAATTTTCTAATTTTACTAAAATAACGTGTCAGAAATTTTTAAAAATATTTTTAAAATCGATAAATTTCTGTTTGTTTACAAATTTTTAAAATTAAGAAAATGGCCGTTTTTAAGAAAATTTAAGAAATCAAAATTAAATTTGACATTCCAAAGTATATAGTTTCTATCTGAAATACACCAGAATTGTTTACTTAATGGAAATAATAAATTTAATTATTAAACTTTCAATTAAAGCTAAAATGAAATCTTCAAGAGTTTTTTTTTTTTTTTTTTTTTATTTAAAAAAATTAATTTTAAACTTAGGTATCGAAAATTTATGCTAAAAAAAGTGGAAGTACCTATAATGAGATTATAATAAAAACATTTTTTGAAATCGCCACGCAAAAGCTTTCATGTCTCAATACTAGGATTGCAGTTCTTCAGGCGATGGTAAACGATTTCAAAAATGTCTTTATTATAATATCTTATAATAAAAATATAATACTTTATATTGAGCATTTTTTAAAAAGTAAATGCTACAAACTGGATTTTTACTCCATCTGTTCTTTCTCTCTCATATATATATATATATATATATATATATATATATATGGAAATAATTTGAAATATAAGTGACCTAAGGCTATTTCGCATTTGCTTCGAAACAGTATAAACTGTGTTCCTTGAACATGTGGGTAATCGTGGCTCTGTACAACTTCCTATCGCATGTAGTTCTTGGTTTTTCTTTTTACCATAACTCTTCTCCATTCCGTCATCCATTCACACAAGCTGGTAGGTTGATATCCCTTTGTCTTCCCTTGTCAGTTTTGCCTTAAATATGCTGAGTTTCTAATTCTTCAAACCTTACTTTTTATTATGTATCCAAGAAATTTCACCTCTCTCTTTTTGATTTTAAGTATAATTGTCCTGTTTTATTTCATTTTCCTGAAGTTGCTTACACACTATGTCCATGGTATTCTCATCATGCTTCTGTAGAACCTCATTTCTTATTGCCTCCGGTCATCTCTTCATCTGTGAAGAAACTGTCCAGCATTAACACGACTGATACTACGTGGCACTTCAAACCTTACCACCTTATTAGCTTACTAAAAATTTTATTAAAAAAAAACAAACAAAAGTAAAACCGTTTTTATGTTCGCGATACGGACTGCTTGATATTAAAAATAATTTGAAACAAACAAACAAAAACCAAAATTCTGGCCTTACAGATTATTCTAAAATTCTACCACGTAATGTCAAGTTTCAAATACGATAATAGATATGAAGTTAAATATCAGCTTCTGGGATAGAGAGGTAGGTAGATAGAGATAGAGATTTTATTTTTAGCCTTAAATTAGAGCTGAACTCATGAAGTCATTCTGATTCAAATCAAGTTGTTACGAAATAACTATCTACATTTTGTTCCATTAATGTCAACCGATCAAATAACACATAATTTATTGTCTATTAACATCTTTGCCTCGAATAAAAGATGTAATAAAATAAGAATAAATCATTATTAACTGACTCTTATAATTCTCTCTCCCACCGCAACTCTTTCGTTTTCTATTCCACTCTAGCCCTGCCTCGCCTGTCAACTCACCATATACAAGAGAGCCTATTTTTGTTGACTCAAGCGACATGCGCACAGATCTTCGCACATATATAGAGACTTGAGACTTGAGACTCATCTGATACGCCTAACGAGTTCACCAAACAAACATGGGTGACCGTCCGACTGTGAAAGAACAACTGAAAACATCGAAATTCCTAAAGGTTTTTCTTTGAAGCTGACGCTAGCCGTGAATGCTTTATTCGCTAGCCTTACTTGATTTATTTCAAAATAAGTTGATGCCCTCGCAAAATAATACAAAATAATTTCTTATATATAAATATAAAAGTGGACATTGAAGTCAACACCCAGAGGCGACAGTTTGTTTCATGCACATGGCCTGACGATTGCGTCTAGCATGAAACACTGTCGCCTCTGGATGTTCACTTCAATGTCCACTTTATAATTACATACGCTCTATCCCAATTGAACATCTACCTTGACCCATAAATATAGCATACCAAAAAGTATATTTTATCATTTACATAATAGCCGGTTACTCGATTCCGAGCACATGTGTCTACTAGGATCCCTGTTGCAGGCGCCTGCTCGGTAACATTTGTCTCTTTTTTTTTCTTAACGCCCACGGAGCCTGCCTGTGTTATATAGAGCAGCTATGCTGAGTGGACCTTAATTATAATCCTTGGGTGAGAGCGCATGATCAGCAGTTTGAACAAAGCCAGTACTCTAAAAACCTCGGTCACCATGACTTGAGACTTCGTGCTCGTATCATCATCTACAGCTTCCGAAGAGTCTACCGAATTTCACTAATAAGGCTTGGATGAACCCGTGGTATGACTTTCAGGTATTTTCTAACGATGACGCATGCTAGAGCTGCCTTATTAGAAAGTCACACCTTTCTGCCAAATCGATCATGGTGTGATTAGAACCGGGATCTCATGGTCAGAAAGCGAACGTTTAGACCGCACACACACAATATATATATATATATATATATATATGAATCATTCATACAAAAAACAGATCAGTGAAGTTAATGATATAAATAGGGAGAATACATCTTCGCAAACAAATTTATTAAAATTACATTAACTCACGAATCTTTAGATGAATGTTATGATCCCTGTTTTTAATTTTAATTCAACTTGTATAAGGGCGTTTGTTTGATAGTACTATCATCTGTTCATACAGACATCATCAGGCATGGAAACTGATTTGTTGTTTTTTTTTTTTGTTTTTTTTTAAATACATCCAGGTAATAACGGGACACGAAAGATTAGATATGAATCGAAATATGTTTTTTAGAAATGTATTATTGTTAAATGTAAGAAATTTTGGAGCGTGCGGTCACAACGCTAAAGTTGGATTTTTTGAAAATTTAACAGTGCATTTTTACTAATATGGTAATTGGAGAATACTTTTGTAGTAGTTTTTTTTTTTTTTTTTTTTTTCAGTCGATGCGGCATGAACTAAATTCTTCAATAAATAAAGCAATGTCGCAGCTATTATCCCGAAAGTTGCACGTCAGATCAGTTCTTTTTAAATCAAATATGTGGTGCAGTTCAATTTATATTACATGAATCATTCATACAAAAATCATATATATAAATAAATATATATATAAATTCCCAAGAGGATAGTCCAGGTAGAACTCAATGTCCAGTACAGAATAAGAATATAATATAAAAGGCTCAAACACTAATATTCCATGGTTATAATTTATTACATTGGAATCGTAATCAGGATTCTTTTTGAATTTGTAGGTCTGATGAATTGGATCGTGATTACGATTCCAATGTAAATGAATTATAACCATGGAATATTAGTGTTTGTTTATATATATATATATATATATATATATATATATATATATATATATATATATATATATATACACAGTGGGTAGCAAAAGTATTTAACACATTGGTTTTTCTTACATATCTCAAAAAATAACAGATCAATTTCAACGAAACTTATAGGAAATATTTAAACGAACATTGTCGATCAAAACATAAAAGGAAAATTTAAAACCACTGTTTTGAGAAACACTTATTAACAATAAATAAAATAACCCATATGCAAAAGTATTCAACACTTTACTAATATTTAGTACAGTAGCCTCTCTTTTGTTTCATAGCCTCCAGTCGTTTCCCATAGTCTTCAACTAGTTTCTTACAGGTACTTGTTGGTATTTTGACCCATTCTTCTTCACTAATTTTCTTCAATTTGTTTAAATTCGATGGATTAATTTTCTGAACTCGTAACTTCAATAGTTTCCACAAATTTTCGATTGGATTTAAATCCGGTGACTGACTTGGCCATTCCAGGACATTAATGTCATTATTATTAAACCAATTCTTAGTTGTTTTAGCAGTATGCTTCGGGTCATTGTCTTGCTGAAATACAAAATCACGACCATGTCCCAAAGATGTGGCACTGTTCAAGAGTTGACAAAATTTGAGTGTATTTTGCAGCATTCATTGTTCCTTCGATGATTTTCAGTTTTCCTACTCCATTTGAGGAAAAACAACCCCACATCATAATATTTCCAGCCCCATGTTTGACTGTAGGGATGGTATTTGCTGGCTTGTATTCCGCTCCTTTTTTCCTCCATACATGAGTGCGCAAGTTTTCATCCGTAAAGCTCAATTTTTGTTTTGTCTGACCAAATTACTCTCTCCCAGAAATCATTAGATTCAATTTCATATTTCTTTACAAAATTCAAACGGACTTGTACATGTCGGCGTTTCAGTAATGGAGTCTTTCTCAGTGATCTTGAAGTGAGACCTGCATGATTCAGTGATCTTTTAATTGTATCTTTACTAACTTCGGTTCCGGCATTTTTCAAATCATTCTGAATTTCTCGACGAGTTGAAAATGGATTTTTCTTCACAGTACAGGAAATGTATCGCTCATTAGCCTCATTTAAGATAAGGGGACGACCACTCCTTTGAATGTTTTCAATAGTATCGAATTTTTTCCATTTTCGAACAACAGCACCAACTGTACTCACAAGCAAATTCAAATCTTGAGCGATTTTTCTATATCCCTTACCATCTTTGTGATTCTTTATGATCTTCTTGCGCATGTCGTTCGACAATTCTTTTGTTTTCACCATTTTCTTGCAGTAGTGGCAACAGAATACCTGTAGTGTCTCAAAGTTGTTATCTAATAGCCAGTTGAGTGTCGTGCAGTGCTGTCATTAGTCAACATATCACATCATATCAATATGGGTAGGAATCATGACGACACGTCTCTTCTAGCATAATATTTGCATTGGTGTTAAATACTTTTGCATATGGGTTGTTTTATTTATTGTTAATAAATGTTTCTCAAAACAGTGGTCTTAAATTTTCCTTCTATGTTTTGATCGACAATGTTCGTTTAAATATTTCCTATAAGTTTCGTTGAAATTGATTTATTTTTTGAGATATGTAAGAAAAACCAATGTGTTAAATACTTTTGCTACCCACTGTATGTATGTATATATAAATATATAATATATAATATATATATATATATATATATATATATATAATGATCACGGTAAATCAAAAAGTAAAGGAAATTTCAATCTTACACCTTCATTCCCACTGATGTAGAACAAATGCATATACCACTTTTCCACATAGTCTTCCCGCACGGCGACCCACCTCTGGTATCGGTCAACGAGCTTCTTCATCCTTTCCGAAAGGCTTTTCGATTACTTCTGAAGCTATGTCCGCACTAATTTGTTCGTTTCACTACCCAAAGGACAGAAACGCTAGGGTACCCCTAATCATGCACTATGGTTTGTACAGATCCATTGTGTATGTCCACGATTGCCACCACTTGTCCTAAAATGATTCGCCGGTCTTCCCTGATCAAAGTATACTCTCTGTAGACGTATTCACCCGTGAGCCGACCAGATCGGTTTTCGTTCGTTCGACCCGTTTTTCTCGCTTTAAAACGTTCTACCCATTCGTACACCTTTCGTTGATTCATGGCGCGTACTCCATACTGAGCCAACATCCGGCGATAGATTTCCGCAACTTTGACTCCCTCTACCCACAGAAGGTGTCCGACGGCATGTCGTTCCTCGATTGTGCACTCGCTGAGTGGAACGTCCGTACTCTGTTGGTCTCTGCCACTCTACTGAAAATAGGATGCTGCTCGCGGCTAGCTACCCGTCATCCCATGCGCACATGTGGTGTCACGCATCAGCAACCCACTGTTGTTTTAACTGCGTAATTTAAAAATTGCCTTTACTTTCTGACTTACCCTCGTGAATGAAATGTGTGTGTTTGTGTGTGGTGGCTTGAAGCTGAGAACTTTTCATTAACAGTTTCAAAATCAAAGCTTATTTTCTATTCTATGTTCTGTATCTCCTCAGGGCGTCGGCGATCATGGCTCATCACAACTTCCTGTCCTTTGTAGCCGCAAGTTTGTCTTTTTGCTATCTCTCTTAATCCCTATTCTGGCAACCATTTGCACAAGTTCATTTTGTAGGTTGTTCGCTGGTTTACTCTGTCCCGCTTGCCTTCAATATGCTCTTTAGGTGTCAAATTTTCTAAACTTTCCTCATTAAATGCCTTGGATATTTCAGCTATCTCTTTCTTTTATTACGTATGTCCTTTTTGTTTCCATTTTCCCTAAAAACTTCGTTGCTCATGTGTTTAGTCCATCGTTTCCAAAGCATCCATCTGTAGAACCACATCTCTGTTGCCTCAAGTCTCCTCTTCACCTGGGATTAGATGATTCCACATTCACTGTCATATATGTGTACCGATATTACATAAAAGTTCAGTAGTCGTTTCTTTGTTGCCAATGAAATTTTCCTATTTCTTAATACTTTGATTAGCTTTTGGGAGGCATCTTAGCTATCCCAATGCGCCTTGGTCGTCGGAAGCAAAACTTGAGGTACCCACACAATGGCAAAAATCGGCTAAGAAAAGAATATATAGGAGTGAGTACCCCAGGATTTGTATCATTCCCTATTTGACACTTGCTTGCTCCGTTATACATTTACTCATATTTCAACCGTTAATTCTCCTCCTTATCTTAATAATATTCAATTCCTACCACCTCATCTTTCACAGCAACCGTCAACCTTGATTGCCACACGGGCTTCGTATTGGGCGAACTTTAGTATTAAAAAAAATTACTGCATTTTTTTTTTTCCATCATATCACCGCATGCAAGGCAGTAAATCCTCTAAGACGTAAGGAGTGTGAAAGAATAAGAACAAAAATAGAAATATTATTAAGGAGCAAGAACAAAAGATTAATCAAGACCGAAAATAACGATTTACATTCCATTTGAATTTCTGAAGATCAAATTTTGCTGGAAAGCATAGAACTGGAAGAATTCCCCATGTGAGAAGTGCGAGAAAAAAACTGTTAACCTAGAACGTACGGTTGCATTTTGCCAATTCAACTGTGAATTGATGAGACGTTGTCGCCCATCTAGTATTACGCTTAAATTCATAAAGTTTAGTTACCATAGCAAAGAGTTCGTCCGAATAATTACCATGAAATTATTTATAGAAAAGGCACAGCGAAACTACATTATGACGATGAGAAAGCGAATTTGTTTGTTCTCATCAAAAGAATAATAAATAAGCATTCCGTTCATCATATGTTTATTGATGATGAAAACTTCTTTTGCCAGGAAAATAAAAACGTAACTATTCTTGGATCTACAAACCAGATTCACGTTAGGCCTTCTTAAAACGAAGTTTTGACCTTAAATCGATCTTCCTCATCATCTATAATTACATAATCGATTACAATTTATTGCAGTCTGATCAAACTACCACGGCTGAGTTCAGATATCTTGATATGCGACCGTTGCAAAGACTGATAAAAACACAAGACTAAATTGTCATGCGTAAAATTATTTATTGAAGGGGCGAGTGGGTGTGTGTCTTTTGGGCTTTTCACCGAACGTTGGTTCTTATTCTTTTCACCATTTGACTCTGCCTCTTTCCTCTCGAATGGAGTGCTTACATGTTTACCTATCATCCGGTTGTAGAGCATTCTAAGCGCAACTGTCGACCATCTGTTTACATGTCGGTGGGAGACACTAAGATCAAATGAAAGCACGGATCAAAGTACGGTAACTACAAAGCCATCTACCGAGTCAATCTGCTGATGCACCTGGCTTCTCTGACGATTTAGTGTAAACACTTGGTGCAAAGTCTACTTCGGTATCATCTGAGGTGATCCCACTTCATATTAGAGTAATCTCAGATCAACTTCCTAAAATAAAGATTACTTGTTGACGTTAAATTAGATTCAGACGATCTAATACCTAATCCCTGTTGGAGACGCTTGCTCAGTCATACAATTCACCCCACACCTACACATCGAAGCAAAGTATTAAGAGACGGAAAAATTTCGTTAGAAACAAAGAGTACTGAACTGTTACGTGATATCAATCCTCCTATATGGCAGTGAATGCTAGATGATCTCTTCGCAGATGAAGAAGAGACTTGAAGCAACTGAAATGTGGTTCTACAGAAGGATACTGAGAATACCATGAACCGAATATGTAAATAAAGACAGTTTTTTTAAAAAATGGAAACAAAAAGAAAAATACTTAAGCTCCGGAAGAAACAGTTGGGCAAACGAAGAAAAGTGGCTTGAAAAATTTGATACTCAGGGAATAGATAGAAGGCAAGAGATAGAAGAAAATCACGCACAGCTTACCTAGAGAACTTGAGTAAAGGGCGGAACAAGATTTAGGAGAGATAACAAGACATTATTATTATTATTAAAAGCTACAAAGAACAGAAAATTGTGGAGGGCCATGATTGCCAACCTCCTGAAGGGACACGGGCCTTAGTTACAGTTTCTGGGAGAGAGCGAATCATCTGGCGGGATCAACAACTTAAACAAGGCCAGTACGCTCAAATTCGATGACTTGTGATTTCTTGCTAACACAGCCATCGATGAAAAATTCGTATACTCTACTAATCATCTATATAAATAAATGCCAACGTCAGTGTGTCGCTGTGTCACACTTTTTCAACTTTACTCCTAGAGGCCGTAGCCCAACATATATCATACCGTTTTGAAATCAGGCCAACTCCGTGAGCAAATTAAAAAAAATTCTGAGCCGGATCAGGACCCGAAATCCTGAAATCTTTGGATTTCCAAGTTTTCATTACTGCAATTGTTTTTGACGATTTATTTGTTTTTTTATTTTATTTATTTTTTTTTTTTTTTTTTTTTTTTTGCGACGTACAAATTGTTATCGTACAAAAATGCAGCGATCAATTTTGAGTTCTTTTGTAGGTTATTATTGCCTGTCGCATACAACAACAATATTCCTCGCAAAAAAATCTTCAGCAACAGAGGACCAGATTGTAATCAAAAGAACCAAGTCTGGAACGAGGAAAAGGAAGTCCCATACAAATGAATACCCAGATCAAATGGCAGCCAGGAGGTCTTCCAGTGGTGAGAATATACAAAGACTTAGGGACTCTCAAACTCTTTATCAGGCCGAAGTTCCAATTAAGAGCCCTCTGCAGGAACTCGCTTAAATGCCGCCCGATATAGCGGCTTTTAAGCTACTATGTTATATTTCGAACTGATGCTTCAAAAATTATAAACATTTTGGCAATCAATGGTAAAGACGAAAGGCGCCTCTTGCTGCAGGACAATTTAACACTTTTTGTTTCATAAACCACTTAACAAAAACAGATGCCCTTTCGTAGTTCTGCTTCAACCTACCTATTCACCGGACCTGTCCGTTATGAATTATCCCTTTTGCGGGCCTTGGAGGCATCCATACGCAAACGGATGAGTACCAATATGGACCTGGTCAAAAACAGCTTAATTTGAAGATTTACGTGTAACTATATTTTTTTTTCACCGTCGATTCGTTGGCAACGTTGTATCTATTTTCACGGTGATTACTTTATAAAGTTATGCTTGATCCTTGTTATGACCGAAAGAAAAAATATTTGAACAGAAAAGACATTCCAAGGCTCTACTTTGAACACAATTTTGACAGGTCTTATTTTTCATCTTGCAGGATGACAAACCACGCTAAAATCAGGCCGATAACACCTGATCCTTGAAGTCCACTTTCAGTCTAATTTCCATGGCTGTAAAGTATATGATTAGGAAATAAAATGAATTAATATTAAAATAAAATGTATCAAAATAGATGAATAGGTATCACGGTTGGAGAACTATAAAACATATGTACAAATAAAATCAATATGATAGACACAGCCAGACTGAGACACGGCACGACCCGACTTAGGTAGAGAGACGCGACACGAGCCGACTTGGGTAGAGTGACACGACACACGAGCCGACTTGGGTAGAGTGACACGACACACGACACGACCCGACTTGGGTAGAGTGACACGACACACGACACGACCCGACTTGGGTAGAGTGACACGACACACGACACGACCGACTTGGGTAGAGTGACACGACACGACACGACACGACTTGGGTAGAGTGACACGACACACGACACGACACGACTTGGGTAGAGTGACACGACACACGACACGACACGACTTGGGTAGAGTGACACGACACACGACACGACACGACTTGGGTAGAGTGACACGACACACGACACGACTTGGGTAGAGTGACACGACACACGACACGACACGACTTGGGTAGAGAGACCCGACACGACTTGGATAAAAGAGCAGTGTTTCTGTTGATCATGTGACCGTCCTGTTTTGTATCTACTGGAGACAAATTTAACCGACAAAATCATCGACGTTCTAGAAAAGCTGTCT
The DNA here is from genome assembly GCA_903632075.3 of Acanthosepion pharaonis. Taxonomy (NCBI): domain Eukaryota; kingdom Metazoa; phylum Mollusca; class Cephalopoda; order Sepiida; family Sepiidae; genus Acanthosepion; species Acanthosepion pharaonis. Next base: position 1,580,493 of record CAHIKZ030000568.1, read on the forward strand.
AACAATCGAATATCTCCGATGATTCGCGTCGTTAGATTAAAAAAAAATACCCTGTTTCAATTTGGAGAAGATCCCTCACCGACAGTAACTTTCCGGCAACGTCTTCGGTTTGTCTCGACAAAAGCCGATGACTGTCAACAATCGCATCAATCGACAAACATGCGTCTAATTACGCAAATCTGTTCACACTTCTTTGGTTAAATAGCTCGTATCACAAAGCAATTGGGTAATATAGTGCGTTGTATCCTTATTGGATACTCCTAATTCTATGGCCTTACTTCAGAACGTAGGCGATCATGGCTCTCCAAAACTTCCTGTCCTTTGTATCTCTAAGTAAAGCTTGTTTTTTTACCATGCTTCCCAATTTCCTTTATACTATCTATTTACACAAGCTCATCAAAAAGGTGGCCCACATCATTCTACTGTACATTTTGGCTTCACTGTGTCCTGTAAGTGTCAAATTGTCCTAGCTCTCCCCCTTCATTATGTGTTCTAGAAATTTCAGCTATCTCTCTCTGATTGTGTGTATATATATATATATATATATATATATATATATATATATATATATATATATATATTTTTTTGTTTCCATTTTCATTATGAATCCCTTGTTGCTTACACTCTCACTTCATGGCGGATCAGTATCTTTCTGTAGAATCACGTTTCTGTTGCCTCATGACTTCTCATCTGTGAATAAATTGTCCAGTATTCAGTAAAATATAGGAGCATTTATATTTCATCAACACTTTGTTTCTAACGAAGTTTGTCTGTTTCTTAATCTTTTGCTTAGGTTTTTGGATGCATCTTCTGATGTTACAATCTAACTTCGGATTTCGGTGCCACTTTTTCCATCCTTATCTAAAACACTTCTCAGATATTTAAACTTCTGTATTTGCTTGAGTTTGACATCTGTTTTAAAATAAGCTATGTAAATATTGATTTCTTTTACTTTTTTATACTCATTTGAAGCAGATATTTAAATATTTCTTCTGTCGGCCAAGCAATGTATCGAACACCGGCCTCTTACGCCATCGACTAGATTTCCGATAACTTTGCCAAGTCTTTTGACAAATTTTTCTTAAAAATCTCTCTCTCTACCTACCTACCTACCTACCTACCTACCTACCTAGTTATGGTTAAACAAGTTTGTAATAGATATCAACTGTCTGAGATTAGTGTAATTTGACGCCAGCTGTAAGTGCGACTGTGTGTGTGTGTACCGGTCAGGTCGAGCTTGTCAATTTCAATTTTCAATTTTGTCCGCCTTTGTAATTTTCCTTCGACTAAGGGTGTTTATGAATATTGCCTTTCCTCTGGTGATTACGCTGAAAAGAAACCGTTTCCCTATCTTGACATATCTATAATTACCTAGCTGTGTCTCGAATGAAATGATTTACGTTGATCGCGGTACACACTTCAAGATTATTTCGTCACCGAAATATTTCATATATTGCTTTTACAAGTGTGTATATGTGTGTACGACGAGCTCAAGCAGACGCCTATATTACATAAATATATATATATATATATATATATATATATATATATATATATATATATATATATATATATATCAATGTTTTTGTTTCATTTATGATGACATATCTTGATTTCTTTAAAAAATATTCATCCAGGAACAAGATTATACGCAGACCACACATAAGAGCAAATCCTTCTACACGCAATGTTCCTTGGCAGTTATGGCTCTTCAGAACTTCCTGTTTTTTGTAGCGCTTAGCAAGGTTTGCTTTTTTCCTATCGTTGCCACCCAATTTTTGTCATCTATTTACACAAGCTCATGTAGGTTACTCTGTTTCCGTGACCGTCTTCCATTCAATATGTCCTGTGAATATCAAATTCTATGATCTTTCTTTTCTTATTATGAGTCTCCAAAATTTCAATTGTTTCTTTCTTATCCTAAGTGTCTTTTTTGTTTCCAGTTTCCTTGAAACTTCTTCGTCCATGATATTCTCAGCATCCTTCTGTAGAACGATATTTCTGTTGCATTAGGCCCCCCTTTCATCTTGTGCAGCGTTCACTACCATATAGGAAAATTGATAATGCATAGCAGTTCACCCCTCTTTTATTTGATTCTAACACGTTTTCTTTGATTCGAACCAAAATTTCTGTTACCTCAAAACTTCTCAGCTGTGAATAAATTGTTCAGCATTCAATAAAATATAGGAGCATTGATATTACATCAAGACTTTTTGTTTCTATCTTTCTTTATCCTTTGCTTAGTTTTATCTTTTGATATTACAATCTAACTTCGGATTTCGGTGCCACTTTTTGTCGTCCTCCTCTAAAACACTTCAGATATTTAAACTTCTGTACTTGTTTGATTTTGACATTTCTGTTCCAAAATAAGTTCTGTAAATAGTGATTTTTTTTTTTTTTTTTTTTTTTACTGATTTAAAGCAAATATTTAAATATTTGCTTTAAATCGGTAAAAGCAAAGCAAAGAATCGAACACCGGTCTCTTACTTTTAAAATTTCCTGTTTCTTTATAACTTATTTAGCTTTGGGAAGGCATCTTTTTGTCATTCTGATGCGACTTCGTTATTTGATACCACGTTTCCGTCAATTGTTTAAACACTTTTTAGGTATTTGTTCTTCTGTATTTGTTTGATTTTGATATCCTCAAATTGCAATTCGCATTTTTGTTTCATTTGTTTGCATGTAAGCATTCTGTCTTCTTACAATTGATCGCTTACAGCCATATCCCATTGAAACGGCCTGATCAGTACTTAGATGGGTAACCGCTTGCGAATACTCGGTGCTGTAAGCTTGGACGTGCGGCTGGTGTAATAGACAATGGCTTGGAATTGGAAATCGGAAAACCGAGTTTCAATTCCAGCCAGGTTCGTTATATTCATTTTTTTTTTAATCGTTTCGCCCCAAGTAAGGCGACAATAACACTAGAACGCAGGAGTGGGTGGGTACAGGCAGTGTAAATGAAAAAGAATTAGAAGACTGAGAATGGGGAGGACTGAGAAAAGAACAGTTCAAGAAGACAGACCATGGCGATTGACGTTGCATTTAAATTTTTGAAGGTTGTAGTTATTAGGGAAGCAGGAAATTGGAAGAACGTTCAACAGGTGGGAAGTGCGATAAAGGAAACTGTTAGGGTAGAAATGGCGGTTGCATCTAGCTAGTTCAACAGTAAAATGGTGAGACCTAATTGCCAATCTAGTAACACGATTAAATTCATATAATCAGTGTACCAAGGGGGAAAAACATCTCATCAGAGCAGTTGTCATAAAAATATCTGTAGAAAAGACAGAGAAAAGCCTTATATGCAAATACCCTTGGGAAAGGTTGGAATTACCCCCACCCCCGGTATCGGTTAAATAAAACTTGTTTTCTATTAAAAAAAAAAAAATTTCAAGCTTTAAATAACCTTAAAAAGGTTGGTAATTCTTAAACAAACAAATCAATCTTATAATTGATCATTAGTCCTTTCTTCTCTCTATCCTTTACTGTCTTGTCTCGGAATTCCTGCAGTTTTTATTCTATGTATACTAGAGACACTGTCATTTGCGTATATTCCTTCTGTATACAAAAGTGTGTGTGTGTGAGAAAGAGATATATCAGGCAGGCAGACCCTTATATAATGTTAAGGCACATATGTATTCACCGTGTACATATCAATCCAATTTTTTTCATTTATGATTACATATATCTTTATTTAAAAAAAAAAAAAAAAAAAACACATTCGGGGACAAGATAAGAAAATTTTATACGCAGAGGCCACACCTATGAGCAAATTTCTTTTATTTACATAATACATATAATTACCACATCGGCGAGTGTACAATGTATGCGTATATATGGACATAGACAGCATGTATTGTATGCACGTAGTTATCTTTCTACGGGGTGCGATGCATAAATTGTCGTCTAAATTACGCAAAAACGGATAAATTTACCAAAACTACACAAAAATATCTTGAAATACTAAAGAATAAATTTATTCAATAAAATCGCCATTTACTTCAATCACAGCCTTCAGACGACTTCGGAATCTCTTGCAATTTTTGTAGACGGTCTCCTTGCTGAATGCTGCCATAATCCTTGCCTTCCGTTTATCTTTGGTGTTACAAGGAGTTTTGCCGGTAATAATAATACAAAAGGGTTGCAGTCTGGGGAGTTAAGTAAGGGGGGTGATGTGATCACAGAAATTGTCTGATGGGCAGGACTGGGTTCTCTTGCTTGTGTGCAATGGTGCAGAGTCCTATTGCCAGACATAGTGCTGTCCTGGGCCAAGAGGGTGGCTGCTAGAAGGCCCCTATCTCCTCAAGGCACTTGGTATAGTTGCCTCTAAAGCAATCACCAACAAATTCGGGAGTTCGTTTCATATCAAAACGGCCAGTGAGAGTTTTCCGGGCTGCCGTACTTTCATAATCACCATTAGACTCCTCCAACTGTTTCCGAATCCTCTGCACTGTCTTCAGATTCACAATCAAACATTCTGAAATATTCGTATTGCAGATTCCGGCGCGAATGACAAGCAGTACAGCATGTCGTTTCCAAATATCTGGCGGAGTGAATTGCGTCATGGTGCTCTTGTTCGCTTTCCAACTGACCCTACTATACTGTGCAGTCGACAAAATCAAAAACAAACGACGCGCATGCGCGGAATTAAAAATCTAAGATGGCGACAATTTACCTATCACACTCTGTAGTATATGTGTATAAATGGGTATAATAATGCGTGGCTGATAATATGCACGTGTACTCAGCCATGTGTCATTATTTAATCTCCCGTCTCCATATATTACACATGCATACGCACGTGTATCAATCAAATATCAGTAGATCTCTTTTTCATCTTAAACAATCTCAGAGTAGAATATTCCCTGGCATTTATCAGCGAGAAGGGAAAAAAAAATCAACAAAGCGAACCCACTGTTCGCTTCGATCAATTCAAAATATTCACCTGAGAAATTGAGAAGTTAGTAGAAACTATGTAGGATTTAAAACCAATTTTCTCTCTTTATTGGTGGTGCGGATGAAGAAAATAATTAATAACCTACATACAATCAAGAATTTAATCAATTTTGAAAACCTTTCAATAGAAAAGATAAAAAGGTTTATTACAGAATTCTTCCTTACCTTGACCAGCGTTGAACTGCACTGTATTATGAACTCGCCTATATGGCAGAAATATGACTTTGAGAAGCTAAGCAAAGTATTAACAAGCAGTAAAATTTCGTTAGAAACGAAAAGTATGCAGAATTCTCATTTTATATCATTCTTCCAATGTGGCAGTGAATGCTGCTCAATTTACTCACATAAGAAAAATGGAGATTTGTAGTAACATGTAGTTTTAGAGACGGGTGCTGGGAATACCATGGACGGATCATATGAACAACGAAGAAGTATCAAAGGAAATGGAGACACAAAGTATACTTGGTCATCTATTCAGAAAGAGAAAGTTGAAATTTCTAACCTTCTTGTGTAAATGGATGACGGGACTGGGAAGGATAACAATAAGCTTAACCTTACAGTGATTTAGAAGAGGCTGTGGAGAGCCATAACTGACCACATCCTAAAGAGTTAGAACCCATAAAAGAAGATGGTGTTAATAATTCTATATCCTAATGATGAAAAAGTATTTAGTTTGCACAATAAATATTTATTTTTCAATATAATTGCTTTTCACATTATTCGACTTAATTTAGCGGCGAATATTAATCACATAGATCGAACATGCTCCCCCCCCCAAAAAAAAGTTATTTAACAGTTGAAATAGCTACAGGTAACCGTAAGTTCTATGTTAACGGTTTCTTTTTTCGCACTTCTGACTTGTGGTTTTGAGGAATGTAGAACCACCTCTTAATTGTTATTGTTCCCAGGTCCACTTTGACCCGAAGTGGTAGCACCTGTTAGGGTCCCAGCTATGGGCAAATAATGAACCCAGAAACAAAGGCAAAACACTATGAAAGTATAAAAATGTATTTTTATAGTAAAAATACCAGTAATTCATTTTCTATGAAAAAATTACAAACAATACATATTTATAGTAAAAATGACCATCAATATATTTTATCTCTGGTTGAAGGTATACAATTGCGTTCAAAATATAATTAGCTGAAGCCATACAATTGCGTTCAAAATATAATTAGCTGAAGCCATACAATTGCGTTCAAAATATATTTAGTTGAAGGAAAAAAAAATTGTGTTCAGAAAATTAAAATTCGACATTAAACAACCCGTAAGGAGTTGATGTGCCGTTAAACAAACAAATCAATAAAAAAAAAAAAAAACTCGCTTGTGGAACTCTCTACCGGCTTATTGCTTCCCTGTCAACTTTGTCCTTTAAAAAAATTAAATGCTATGTCAATCGTTATTTTCTGTTTTAAGCCTTGTTCTTTTATTGTTTTTCCTTAATAGAATATTTTTTATCTTATTCTCTACACTGAGTAACCTCCTTGTGTCTTAGTCGCATCATTGCTTTACTTGGGGTGAAATGATAAAAAAAAATAGTGTGAAAGCGAATGCAACAGACTAGATCAGAATTTGAACTCCACCCGCCAATTTTATTTTCCACGCCGGAATCCCTTACACTACCCGTCCATTCTCTGTCACGGTGTATAGTGAATAAAATAGCCAAATTTACGAGGCTTACATAGACATGTAATTATGAGGTGTATATGTTTCCTCGCTATCTTCTAACGCAACCCCTTCTCCACCTTTTGTTTTGCAGTGAAATATGAAACTATGTCAGTGACAAGGCCAATGAAATTGGTCACGATAAGATACGCGCTCACGCTTTTCCAAAAATACATTAACATTTTTACTTTATCGAATGTACAAGACTTTAGAATTTATTGGATCCAGCTTCGGACAAAGTTTTCATTCCGCCAATAAGAAATAATTACTGACTATAATTTTCATAGAGAAACTATTTCTTTAGGTGAAGCCCGTCAACAGCTTCTTGGAGATATAAATAATCTACTATATCAAGTTGAAAGTTGGTGCGTTTGTCCGTTCGAAATCCTAAAAATTGTTGTGATATAGCAAAGTGGAAAAATTCTGTGTAACGTATTTTGTCTTTTAGAAAGATTTTATCGGATGGACATAATGTTTTATTGATATAATTATCTATATAGTTGTTATTTCTTAAATTCCTATTGTTTTATTGATGAAATCATGTATAATTTTTATTAATGGAATTTATTTATGGAATCTGCAATATTATTGGTCCTGACCAGGCATTTAAGCTTCACTTTCCTACTGCTATAACATAGGTTGCATGTTCTATAACTACTTACATGGTAATTGGTCTGGTGAATATTACTTTCTTCTAACTAAACTTTATGAATTTAAACGCAGTACAAGATTGGTGGCAAGGTGTCATCATTTTACAGTTGAAATTACTACATTGTCATCGCAAGTTCTATACTAAAAATTTGTTTTCTCGCACTTTTCGCTCGTGCAATTTTCTTCAGGCTTTTCGCTCTCCTGTCAAGATTGATCTTCAACATTTTCAATACAATGTCAGTCGTTATTTTCTGTCTTAATTTTTCGTTCGTTTATTGTTCTCTCTCTCCTGAATAGTTTTTTTTTTCTTTTTTTTTTTCGTATTCTCTAATGTGTAAACCCTTTGCGCCATAGTGGCTTTATTTCCTTGCGTGGGGTGAAATAAAAACAAAACGAATTATATATAATTCTACCAATAAAAGCATTTAGTCCGATGAAGTTCTTCTGGAGGGCGTTACGCAACATTTTTCACTTTGTCATTCAATTGCCTAAAAAATCCTCTGGTATATAGACGGTTCTATAGCAAATTCTCCCATATATACAGGGTACGATTGATGAATTGTCATCTAAATTAAGCAATAATGTAAGTGACACTGACATCTCATTTTAACAGATATATTTACAAAAATTACATAGAAATTTCTTGAAATACGAAAGAGTAAATTTATAAAATCGTCATTGGTTTCAAATACAGCCTCCAGACGACTTCGGAATCTCCTGCAACTCTTCTGAGCTGTCTCCTTATTTAAGTTGTTGAATGCTGTCATAATCCTTGACTTCAGTTCATCTTCGGTGCTACGAGGATTTTTGTTGGTTTCTCGTTCACATTATAATCAAAGGAGTTGCAGTCTGTGGAGTTAGGTGGCCAGATGTAAGAGGTGATGTGGTCGCATGACTGGGTTCTCTTGCTTATGTGGCATGGTTCAGTCATTTTGCCAGATATAGGGCTTTTCAGCAGATATCATCTTAACCAAGGTCAGCACTGCCTCCTCAAGACACTTGATGTAGGCGTCCGTGTTTGGACTGAGGCCCTGTGTGAAGATGAATGGAGGCATAACGTCGCCATTACTGGTGATCACTCCAAACACCTTCATAATCACCATTAGACTCATCCAATTTTTCCGAGTCCTCTACCTTATGTTCAGATTAACACCCAAACACTCTGAAATATTCGTATTTGAGGTTCCGGTGCGAATGCCAAGAAGTACAGCATGTCGTTTCCAAATTTCTAACGGAGTGAATTCAGTCTTATACTCACAGACGGTGCCCAACTGATCCTGCTATAGTTGTAGTTGGCAGAATCAAAATCAAACAACGTGCATGCGTAAAATTAAAAATATAAAAAAGTGACAATTTACCTATCGCACCCTGTAGCCATATTTTCTTGTTCATTTCTAATCTGGTCTTTTGGGATCTTTGTGGATTCTATAATTAAATCGCCTCGTGATTCATTTAAAACTATTTTCGGCGCTGAATGTTTTAACCATCTAGACATTTAGATCACATGCTTTCGAAAGATACCGGGGAAAATGGTTGGTTCGTTCAACCGCTGGTCAGCTTAGAGCCTTAGAATAACAATGGAGTATTGGTGTCGTATCTGGGCTGGAGCTAATCCGTCTTCAGTTTTCTGGCTTGATAAATTTTAAAATTGTTTGCACGGTTTGTCGGAGAAGATTTATTCTTCACTCTGCAATCTCTTTCAGACAAAACTTCAATTCTATCGCTACTCTGCCACTATTTCCATGATCAGAACTCCATCTTTTTTTTTAGTTCCACATTAATTGTAAGAAGACAGAATGTATGGTTGTCAGCAAAAAGTTCGACATGCGAATTTCAAATTGGAGATGCCAAAATCAAGCACGTACAAAAATTTAAATATATAGGACATGTTTCAACAGAGGACGCAAAATGCGACATGGAAATCTGGAATTAGGATAGCGAAAGATGCCTTCCAAAAGAAAAGCAAAGTATTAACAGGAAAATTTCGAAGAAAAGAGTACTTAATTTTTATGTAATATTAGTTCTTGTGGTAGTCATAGATGAAGAAACTTGAAAACAGAAATGTGGTTCTACAGAAGTATGCTGAGAATACCATGAACTGAACATGTGAGCAATGACGAATTTATTCTTAACATCGAAAAGAGGCAGTTTTTTTTAAGTTACATAATGAAGAAAAAGGTTTTAGAAAATTTAACACCCACAAGAGGAACAGAGGAATGCAGTGCATAACCTACTTAACGAACATGTAAATGGTTAGCAGAACAGATAGCCAGGTACTGAACTCACGATTTTTGGGGTCAAGTCACTGGAGCCAACCAACGCTTTTATCCACTGAACAATGTAAATAATTACAATACCTCATTTCAGAAATATAGACAGATGGTTGATTTTGTTTAGCGGCATATCAACGTCTATGGATCATTTAATGCCACAACCTAAATATTTTGAACACAATTATATGGCTTCAACTAAATATATCTTGAACACAATTGTCTACCAATTACAGATAAGATGTATTGTTGGTCATTTTGCTTTAAAAATGTATTGTTGGTAATTTTTACTATAAATATGTAATTTTGGTAATTTTTTATACAAAAATATATTGCTGGTATTTTTACTATTAAAATGTATTTATGTACTTTCATAGTGTTTTGTTTTTGTTGTGGGGTCATTATTTGCCTATAGCTAGGACCATAACAGGTGCTACACCCCGTGTCAGGGTGCACCTGGAAACAACAGCAATTAAGAGATGGTTCCACACTCCTCAAAATCGCCAATCTATTGACTAGAGGCCTTCCTGCTGGATGTAGTTTATCGTCATACCCAGGACTGTAGGTGTAATGAGATGTAAGCAAAATATAAAGGAAAGTAAGTAATGTTGGCATTTTTAAATAGTATATTTAAAAAAATCTAACAAATTTTCTACATTAAAATGCCGTTTATAAAATAAGCGACTTTCAACACTTTTCAAACTGTCGAAATGATTCCATGGCGACAATTTCGCTAATACCGCTTTGTGGCATATAAAAATTAATTGAACAAAGACACTACTACGCAACGCATTGGTAGAAAAGAATTGCTCTTGGCCCAGATAACGCCGCGTAAGCTTGTTAGCAAAAAATTAACTGAAGTACCAATTAATTAGAGAGCTGCCTAGTAACGTATAACTCTTATAGGTTCGCCTATTGTCCGGTTCACTCTCCTTCGTCTTTCGAACAGGAGTTTATCCTTCGTTTCCTACTTAGGATTGGGTTTCTGGTTCCTTCTAAGGTCTTCTTTCACTCCCAGTAGCCCCTTGCGTCTTAGCGACCTTATCGCCTTGCTTACTTATTTCTATACTTGTTGCGGCATTCACCCGGGGTCAGTTGAGCCGTCTTCTTCAAACGTACCTGCCGCATCCGAACCAAAGCTGACCAAGCGTAGCAAAGGTCATATTCATTTGTGCGTGCAAATCTATATTAGGAGTTTCAGTGGGAATTTAAATTCACAAGCATGTATACACACTTTTATGATAGTGCGAACAGGTTTAATTTACTTCTCTGAAACTGGTTACCATCCAAGATTATAGAGACCAGTCTCTGTCTTTCTATTTTACCCATAGCAGGGGGGGGAGATATGAATTCATACCTTTCCAAAGGATATTAGCACTTAAGTGAATGTAATGAAGTCAGAATTCGAACTCTGCTCTCCGAATCGCTAACCGTTTATTATCGCTTCGTTTGGAGGGAAATGACAAAAAAAAAAAAAAATAAGTGGCTCGACAACACGCTATGCAGTCTACGAGTTTCTATTCATTGCGTCGGTGTATCTATTTTGGGGTACGTTTCGAAGCTGCCCATATCAAAACTTGTTAGGTATGGATGCAAGGCGGAATTTAAAGAGGTAAACTTACACCGATATAAATACACACACACACACACACACAGGTAAATACATACAGCTGCAATACGTATGTCCAGAGTGCTTTCAAAAAGCCGGTGAGAATGAAAAAAAAAACAACTAATAGCGTACCTAGGACACAAATCTTCTTGGGGCACATTTCCTATCATCTATGCTCAATGGAGAGTATGCATGATCTTTCTGGAACAAACTTTATTCAGCTGTTCGGGCCTAATCCACGCCAATACAGATCCATTGTCAGCTTTCAGTTTACCTGCTGAAAGACTGAACCAATAGTCGCATACGGTCTCCTCCACTCAGGAACTCGACTGTCTGCTCAAGAGCTGGAAATCCTATTCGTCTGACTGGTTTTGCGGCAATAACTTTATATCCTCCGCTGGTGACGTTTCTTGTATGAGTCGAAATAATCAATAACGGCGCCCTTGTTATGCTGACTGTTTGAGTGGCGCCAACGTATATAACTGGAATATCTGGTGCAATATTAACCATTGATGTAATGGCTATCATACTTTTGATCGCCGGCATTCATATAGTACTTTCGTATAGCCCTCTTCATGCTGGGAGGTCAACGGTGCCAATTCGAAAATAATGTTGCATGTTGACATCAGTGAATGTTCTCAGCTCGGCTTTTTCAATCGGCCGACAATCGCCAACCGTTTTGGTTTGGCAATGAAAGACACCAAAACAGATGATTTTAACTTAACTATTTTATTAATGTCGACATCTACTATCTATCCAAGAAAGAGAATACGTCTACATTGCTTGACGGTTAAGAATCGACTCGATGAAAAAAAACTTTCCACGCTAGCTCAGCCAATCAAAATTAGCTTCCTTGTGTC
>CAHIKZ030000568.1:1597500-1607500 GCA_903632075.3 Acanthosepion pharaonis
TGTCAGACTGGAGACACATAAACTGGGTTAGGAAGACAAAAACAAATGGCCTTCTTTTTCAACAGGTGTACGCATTTTACATTCATGGTTGTATTTTAAGTTGCTATTATTATTATTAATGTTTATTATCACCGTCACATTCACGGAACAGATCACCTCGGGTCGCCGGTTGAAGACTCTTTCTCCAAGCTGACCTTTATGACTGAGCAGGAATTGCTTCTTTGACACGACCTAACAAACCAGATATGCTTCTTGCGCACAGGCAGATTGTTAAAACCCTATTTTCTCCCCGCGAGTTAGGCGATTACCAAAAACAAACAACGTTGTAGATAACTAATCCTGAATAAGATATATACCTAACGGGCTAGTCAAGGAATTGCAGTAAATTGACCATGAAAAAGTAATTACTTACTGTACACCTAGTTTTCAACGTCTTCTTCGAATTAGTACACTTAGGTATTTATACAGCAGTTGATCTCACAGAGGGCAGTAGGCAAATGTACAACACTAAGTTTACATATAAAGCATCTAATAAATCAATGTTTTGCATGATTTATTTATTTATAGTGATGTTCAGTCTGTACAAGGCCCAAGAGCCACTCGCGATAGAGGGCTACAGAGTAAGAGGAAATTTATGTGGATGTATGGAGAAGATAACGGTTAACTTTAGAGATGAACAGGTTAAGATTGTAGTGATCAGGAAAGCACCCTCTTGGGAGTTTAGTCATGGCAAAAGTAAAATGAACCGTTTACATAGGAGAAACAGTCGGTATTCATTGACCGAAGAATTACTGTAGGTTGAAATTTATAAAACCTTTTTCTTAAAACGGTATTTTAGGAAATTAGACTTCACTGTTATTGATCCTTCTAGCATTGATGGGAATTTCCTTTCAAACTTTTTGTTTGAGGTTGTGTGGATATTTAAACCTTGGTCATCTTTATTTCCACTTCAAGTTAAATTTGCTACTTATTTTAGTTCTTATCGCTGTTTGATGTCTTCATATGTTTTTTTTTAATGTTTTATTTTATTTTTATTTTTTTGGTAGAGTTCTTTAGTAATTTGTTATGAGTTGCTGTTTTGAGGTAAAACCGTGTATGTACTCTAGAAATTTCAACTGTCTGTTCTTGATATTAAGTATAAGTTTCCTTTTTGTTTTCATTATCTCTAAAACTTCGTCGTTGCTCAAGTGTTCGGTTTATGAACCAGATTTCTGTTGCTTTAAGTCTCTTCATCTTTAAGGCGATTGCTTGGTTTCTTTAACGGCATATTAACTCCTTATAAAATGTCCAAATTTAATTTTCTTGCATGCTTTAGTAATTCTTTCTATTTCAAAAATATATTGGTGCTAATATTTTTTTTTTTCTATGAAAGTGTTTATTGCTGTTAATTTTTCTATGAAAATTTATTACTGGAATTTTTAATATAAAAATTTTAAAATTTTTATAATGTTTTAACCGCAGTTTGGGGGTTCACTATTTGCCCATAGCTGGGACCCTAACAGGTGCTACCACCCCTGATCAGGGTAAATTTGGGAACAACAGTATTTAAGAGATAGTTCCACGCTCCTCATGACATCACGATCAGAGACCTTGCTACCGGATGTAGTTTATTGTCATACCCAGGACGTTAAGGAGATTGTCCAGCATTCAATGCTTATATAGAAATGATATTGCATAACATTTGTGTACTCTTTTTTTTTCTTCGTTTCCAACTAAAATTCGCTGTTTATTAATACTTTGCTTGGTTTTTGGAAGGCATCATTCTTTCAGCTTTTCCTGTCGCACGTTCCATCCTCTGTTAAAACATTTCCCTGTTAATTAAATAGCTGTACCTGTTTGAGTTTGGTATCTCCAATTTGTAATTTGCCCGTTGGATTGTTCCTTTTCCTAATAACCATGTATTCAGTCTTCTTGCAATTGATGCTCAGTACTTCCTTTCGCTTTTCTTCACTACCTTCTGTATGAATTCTTGTAGTTTACTTTTTGTGTTTTCTATCAACACTGTGTCGTCTGCATAACTTATGTTGTTAAGATTGTGGACGCCGAAAATAAATCCTGGTCGTACTTCTAAATCTCCCAGAATCGACTCGGATGAATAAGTCGAGTAAGACACATCCTTGTCTTACACTCTTTTATATTTCTGTATATCTGCTGAACTCATTGTCTATCCGTATTCAAGCAGTTTTCTGCTAGTATAGGTTCAGGATTATTTTGATATCATTTCCACATATGTCATGATTACCTAGTAATTCCAACCGTTCTTTGTTGTATATTTTATATAAGGTCTTTGCATAATGTATAAAACACGAGTACGCTAAAATAGAGTACTGTTGTCATATTTAGGCGGGAGCTACCCAGTTCTCACACCCCCAGCCCAAAAGCGTCCCTGAATTCTTGTGGGTGACAAATGATTTTCCAACCTCTCTCTGACAAGCGGGGTGTGACTAGCCTCTCGCTGCTATATCGCTACTTCCATGGAAAGTGTTCGGGGGGGACTACATTTCTTCGTTCTAAACTTCACAGCTCGCACCCACGATGCTACTCGCATTGTTGCAAATCAACTGCGTTCTCTCCGCGTCCTATTGAGAAGTTCTACTCGACCAGCTATGAACCACTGCTCTGTGGAGCCAACTCCCAAAACGATGTTTTCCCCGATCACAATATTAAACTGTTCAAGTCTAACTTTTTTCTCTCTTATCTGCATAAACTGCCTCTAAATGTAACTCTGTAGCTCGTATATTACTGCATTAAAAAAAAAAAACACTTAGACGATAATAGACACCTATCTGAGATGAGAATGACTACTGCTGAAGATGAAAAGGAAGAATTCTTAACAACCTCCAAGAATTCTCATAGCGAAGAATATCTTTCCCCCAAAACCAGAGAAATTTCTCATTTTAATGTATTTTCTACTGTCATCACCTAAGATAGGTCACTCCACTGATAGTTTCCCTCTTCTTGTCAAGCAAATATTTTTCGGGTACGAAGAAAATCGCGTCCTGGGTAAGATGATAAACTACGTCCAGCAGCAAAGCCTCTGATCAAGAGGTTTTGATGAGCGTGTAACCACATCTTAATTGCTGGTATTCTCAGGTTCACCCTGACCCGGGGTGGTAGCACCTGTTAGGGTCCCAGCTATGGGCAAATAGTTAACTATCACCAGCAATACGTTTTTGAAAAAAAATATTACCAGCAATACAATATTGAAGGACATATTTTACCAGAAACAGATTTTTGACAAAACAGAATATTACCAGTAATAAAAAAATGTTGTCGGCATTAAATAACCCATTGAGGTTGATATGCCGTAACACAAAATAAACCAAACCAATCATATTCTATTCATACGAATCTATCCTAAAAATGTTGTCGGCAATAAATAACCCATTGAGGTTGATATGCCGTAAAACAAAATAAACCAAGACAATCATATTCTATTCATACGAATCTATCCTAAAAAATTTGTCGGCATTAAATAACCCATTGAGGTTGATATACCGTTAAACAAAATAAACCAAACCAAACGAAGAAAATCACAAAGAACTGAAATCAATTCTGTTTGGAGAGAAGGGCTTCATATCAGTTAATTCTTGTTGTTGCTGCTGTCAAAATGAATCGTTTGATTGAAGATTCCACCATGGGTCAGTATTATGCCCTGTCGGCAGTCTAGAAAATGACTACATCGGCGAAGGAGTAAAAAGCCGCATCACCACCACACGATCTGGACAGGAATGACTTATTTTAAACTCTTCAACCTCTTTACCCACAGATGCAGCGTTGCAAGCCTGTCACTATTTCCATGGGAAATGTTCAGATGAGATCCACTCTTTCGTTCCACCTGTTCAGACCTATGCGTTGCAGCTAGGACCCACCATTCTACGTCCACAGTCTAATCACTCACATCTCCATATTCCACTTGCAAAGAGGACATTTCACTCGGACAGCTTTTCTCCAAAAAATGCCACTCTGTGAAATACACTCCTAAGTTTGAAAGCTTCCCTGACCACTACAATCTTAACCTCTCCAAGTCAAGGGTCAGTCGTTTTCTATCATCTTTATTTTCTTCACTTCCTTCTACATCCATTTACTCCTTCTTACATTCACAAACCCTCTACATCGAGCGGCCCTTAAGCCTTGTATTGAGTGAACCGCAGTATAAAAATTTTTCTCTGTAATTTTTATATAATTTCCATTAATAAACTGCTGACTTCTGAGTTAGACTGCCGCATCTTCTACTGAGTCAAATGCCTTCTCATAGTGATTTGTTATTTTCATTTTGTCTTGTTTTTTATCACTTCAACTGTTGTTTATAAATGGTCTGTAGTTGAGTAACCACACCTAATACCTGCCTGCCCCCGGAGAGCAATAATGAAAACAACATAGCTTCTTCTACTTCTGTGTGACATGTCCATTCAGGACGTGTCTGATCATGGCTCTCTACAATTTCCTGTCCTTTGTAGCTCTTAGTAAATTTTGTCTTTTTGCTATCTCTCCTAATCCCTGTCCTGCCAACCATTTACACAAGTTCGTTAAGTAAGTTATTCGCTGCTTTCCTAATGTGTCCTGTCCGTGTTAAATTTTCTAAGCTCTCCTTCCCTATTATATGCCCTAAAAATTTCAACTGTCTTTTTCTTATGTTAAGAATGTGCCATTTTTGCTTCCCTTTTCTGTAAGACCTCATTGTTGCTCACATATCCAGTCCATGATATTATCAGAATCTTTCTGTAGAACCACAATTGCCTCAAGTCTCTTCATCTGTGATGATATTGTCCCTCATTCACTTAGTGTAATAATGAGAGTTGAAAGCATATGAAATATCAACCACACCTAAAACCTGCCTGGCCCGTAAGTACTTTGAGAAGAGTTTGGTAAAATTCCTGACAGTGATAATGGACTTCAAGAGGAACTGTTTAACCAAAACTTTACGGTGATATGCTGTTTCCGTTCCAATGTCATCATGATTATCTATTCTATAAATCCAACAGAAATGTATAACGCTAACCGTTTCTCGATTTTACATTAAGAATTGTTCTCTTATTATCAATCTTTGGTTGTCAGTTTTCTTCATTAAAGATTCACCCTCGTGTCATTTGGTGGAATCGATGGACCATAAAGTTATTTTAATCCCCAGGGAGATGTTTTAAACACTGTGTTGACTTAGTAGAGCATATCCTTTGCTGAATGAACTTCTCCCGGGTGACTTTTAAATAATATCAGATTTAAAAAAAAACACATTTAATTACTTAAAAAATTAATTTGTTTATATTGTAGAGTAATTTTCACAGTGGAGGCTTGTATTTCACTAAATCTGTCCTAAAAGAGTCCGACGTACAAAACGTTAGGAACTTGAAATAAGAGATAATGACGCAGTAATCTAGTTGTGATGGTTGGTACTTCAATGTCCGATATCGTCTGACTCGCTCAACAACACTGAGCCAAACTGGCCACTGCGACTACTACTTATGTGTGGGAGAGTCTATTAATAATAGAATAGGTACGACCAGGCATGAGTTTACTTTTCAAAAAGACGAACAAATGCCAATATCGGAATAAAAAATATGCATTTCTCGTATAACTTAATTATTGCGTTGCTTTGCTATGATGGATTTTCGTAACTCAATGGAAAAAGTACACTTGATCTGAAAAGTGGTTTCTTAAATTTAAAATGGAAGAGAGTTTGGTTTCCTGTCGGGAGTCACATTTTCCTTTATGAGCACACAGAAATGTCATCATCATTACCTATACTACAAATCTAGCAGAACTGTATAACGCTGGCCGCTTCTTCATGTTACATCAAGAATTGTTTTCTTATCAATCTTTGGTTGTCTGTTGACGTTGTTTAACTTCGGTGATCGTACGTGAACCGGTGATTCAGCGTGATATGGCCGTAAACTTTTGACTGTGAACCTTATTGTTTGTTGGTACAAATGTGTAAATAGGGCGTCTATACTGAAATATAAATTAACTCTGGCTTAATTTTATTTTTTTCGTCGACAATAACAAATTACAATGAAAGTATTTATAGAAAAGGCACAGGGAAGCTAGATTACAGCAGTGGGAAATTGACTGTAGCCGAGATGCCTGGTCAGTACCAATCGATATTAATCACCCTTTTTTTAAAACAAAAGGGGGGCTTTTTAAGACTCTGGTCTGATCTACAGTAGGTCCTCACGCTAAAAAGACCTTGTGCCGCATTCGAAACAAGTAGACGCTGTATTAAATACCTTAATCCCACTGTTCAGAGGAAAAAACTGATGTTTATGCACACATTGTACCGACGAACAATAAGGTTCACAGTCAAAAGTTTACGGCCATATCACGCTGAAACACCGGTTCCCGTACGATCACCGAAGTTAAACAACGTCAAGCCTGGTCAGTACCTCGATGGGTGACCGCTTGGGGATACTAGTTGGTGTAACCTTGCAATTGTGAGTAGGCTAAGAGATAAAGAATCAGAGAGCAGTTTCAGTTCCAGTCAGGTTCGTTATTTTCACGTACACACAAATAGCCTTGGGAAAGGTAAGAATCCACTTCTTCTGCCCCTTAGTTTATAGTTTGATTCGTAGGACTTGTACCAGTAAGTCATTATAATAATAAAACATAAAATCTAAAATATTTTCTGACTTTAAATAACCTGCAAAATGTTAAGCCACAAAAAAAACAAATATTTAAATACAGTCCCAGGAAATATACAATGTGTGTGTTTTGGGAGGCAAAGGTCATCAGTTTAAGGTGAGAGGGCGTCTATATTTAAACATAAATTAACACTGGCTTAATTTTTTTTTTCGTCGACAATAACAAATTTTATGTTATTGTTTAGAATAAAACTAGTTTCGCAATGATACAAAAAGACGTTTCAGATTTTTATATTCATACAGACCCACATACACAAAAGCACATACATACATGCACACACACATATATATATATATATATATATATATATATATATGATTATTAGCGATAATTCCAAGGAGGATATAAATCTAGAGAGCTCAATGTAAGAAAAGAGTAATATAATAATGAATACAGAATCCTTAAAGATCCATCAGATCAGGTAATATTTTTTTTTCGTGGACCTCACTTCCATCTCTTTAGACCAATTTTTACATCAATAAATGGAGTCCAATTCATTCAGACACAAGGAAAAGGAATAATATATATATATATATATATAACTTTTTTCTATCCCAGTGTTCAAAAAATAAGTTGACTGAATGTTTTTTAAATTTTCAGCAGACAACGCAACTTAAACTTATAAAATCTAAATAATTAGTTTAAAACAATTGAGGAACGGTGTGTTTTTTTTTTTTTTTTTTAATTATTTAACTCCAAGCAATGGCTATAAAGCCACTAAGACGCAGCGGGCTGGGGGTTACTGAGTGTAAAAGAATATAAGAAAAAAGCATTAAGATTAATTGAAATAAAGATTGATATTGCATTGAAATTATTGAAGATCCAACTTGACTGAAATGCGAGAAAGTTCCGCGAGAAAAGAAGCTGTTAGCATAGAACTTAAGGTTACATCTAGCCAGTTCAACTGTAAAATGATGAGACCTTATCGCCAATCCAGTAGCTAATGTTTAGGTACCATAGAGGGAACTTCTTCAGAACAATTACAATGAAAGTATTTATAGAAAAGGCACAGGGAAGCTATATTACAGCAGTGGAAAATTGACTGTAGCCGAGATGCCAGGTCAGTATCAATAACATTGCTGATTCCTCTTTGGATTTTATCAAGGATCTCTAAACATATAGCAGGAACACCAGACCATATGTGGCAGTAATATTTAAATTATGGACGAATGGCAGTCTTAAAAAGAGGCAATATTCTGACAGGAAAAATTGTTTAGCGCAACACCGTAAATCAACTTTCTTAGCAGAAGACCTTAGCAGTTAATTCCAGATAATATTTCTACTTCATGTCAGTGGAAAGCGTTAACCCGAAAAAGTGCAATGAGTCTCGCTCCTGAAGGTTAGCATCAACCATACTGATGGGTGGCAAAATCGATTCACACTGACGATTATTAGAAAGCAGTTTTGTTCTGGAGGCGTTAAAATTAACAAGCCATTCCTTGAATACGTCACATCCACTCTTTCTTTAACTTTTAGCATCTCCGCCTAAACTCCGAAATTTTATTTACTTCTTTTTATTTTTAAAATTAATCTGTTATTATTTGTCTATAATATCTGACATGAGCTATTGTAATTATTTACACTATTTACATTGTTCGAACTGTTGTCCTCATATTTGTTGCCATATTTACGACGTATCAGCAGTTGTACGCTCCGACCTTCTTCAGGTGACTGGAATTTCGAACCGAGCCATTTATTTCGACAGTGGATAAAAGTATTGATTGAAGTAATTCAGTGAATTCACCCAAATAGTTGTGAGTTAAATATCTGGCTACAGCAGAGGTGAACAAAAACTTGGAAATTTGAGTTAAAGTGAAAATAACTGATACTGCGATATTCGAAAGTGGCATGGCTGTGGAACTAGAACAATCTACTTCAGTGAATGAAATAAAGAGTTCGGTTCTAAATTCCAGTTACCTGAAGAAAACCGGAGCGTACAACGGCCGATACGTCGTGAATATAGCAAAGATGAGGACAATAGTCCGAACAATGTAAATATTGTAAATTAATCTTTTACTTATTTTAAAAAAAAAAAAAATTTATAGGAGTAGATAGGTTCGCTTATCGTCCGGTTCATTTCTTACCCCTGTCTTTTGAAAAATAAATTAGATGCTAACACTTGTACTCTGTTTAATATTTGACTTCCGGTCCCTTTTCTTACTCTACTCATTCGCTTTCACTTCCAGTAGCCCCTTGAGTCTTGTTGCTATTGTCGCCTTCTTTGGGGTGAAATGATTAAAAAAAAAAATTTGGATTGTAAGAAGAATCCAAAATATGTTTCGTTTTTAAATAACCCACAAAGCCGTAAAAAGAAATCAATTTGTATCTGTTATCGATTTGTTCCTTTCTATCTGTCTGTTATACTTATGTAATTCCAACTTAACGTCCAAAGAAATATCAACATTCTCAATAACGCTTATTTAGGTGGGATTACTATAAGCTGTAGATTATAGCTTACGGTTATATTCGGTTGAATACGACAGTTCTTGTCCGATTACTGAAGTTAAGCAACATCAGACCTGGTCAGTAATTACATGGAAGACCGCTTTCAAATGCCAGGTGTAGTCAGCCTAATAGGGTAGCTCGAACTCGCTAACCTGCGAGGGCTTTATTTTAGAGGGTGGATTTTTCAAATCTCCGCTGCCTTGCGCCGAAAATATGGGATAGGCGGAGTTTTTTGCCGTAATGACTGCAGTCTGTCTTGGAGACGGAAATCTACGATATAAAACCATTTCGTGGTATAAAATTCAGGTTGCTGTCTGGCACGCGTAATTCAGTTTATGGAGGAGGAAAAACTTCTTTAAACTTGCTTGTGCTTAACTCTATCCAGTCTTGGTGTCGTGGTCTGGCACTCTCTTGTGAGCTGACTTAAGCCAGCACGGAAGGGTAGGCTCTTAAAACTAACATTAAAAATGTCGAACCAAAGATGTAAAGATAAGACAGCGCTATTTCTGGACCCACGTCATATAACCAGATTCCTATGGCAGCGCCGTTCAGGGTATCACTCAGCAACGTTAAAAGCCGAGCTCTTTCGAAAGAAATATTTCGTGTTTGTGCGCAATCTGCCATAGGTGGAGATAGAAAATGATGACCATAATCTGTACAGAACTCTGAGTCATTACAATGCGTACTGAGAATTTACTTGTACGTCAGAAGTGATAGTAGTGTAACCGAGTGATATGCACTAGCCTATCCTCGGTTACATGATATGCACTAGTCTATCCTCCGCTACATGATATGCACTAGCCTACACTCGGCTACATGATATGCACTAGCCTACACTCGGTTACATGATATGCACTAGTCTATCCTCGGCTACATGATATGCACTAGTCTATCCTCGGTTACATGATATGCACTAGCC
>CAHIKZ030000568.1:1612500-1662652 GCA_903632075.3 Acanthosepion pharaonis
GTAGAGTGGACAGTCTTCAAATAAGCATTCAGTTTAACGATGAAAATATTCTTTCCTTACAAGAGGGTTTATTGGAAACAGTGATCTTGAAAACATATGTTTACGTTCGTTAGTTTAACAAATCTCCGTTGTAGTATTTCCTTTATGAATACCAAATTACTAAATGGAAGGAACTTCATTTTTTTTTTTTTTTTTTTTCATAATTTAAATAGGTTCGTCTATCGTCCGGTTCACACTTCGCCCCGATCTTGAAAACAGGAAAAGAGGTTTATCCTTTGTTCCCTGTTTAGGATCGGGTTTCTGGTACCTTCTAAAATCTGTTCATTCTCTTTCACTCTCAGTAGTCCCCTGCGTCTTGCTTGGGACGAATTGATAAAAAAAAAAAAATAAATAAATAAAAAACTGACGATCATATAACCCTGTGGGGTCTCCCGTTACTGAATAAATCAATAAGCATGTGCGTTACGCCCGGTCGTTACAGCAGATAACTAACGAACCATTCCGTTGTTTTTGTTTTTTTTTATTTGTACCTTCTTACTTATTTAAATAATGACCTGTCTTTATGCTTACGATTGTTATTGCAATGTTTTGTTAAAGTTGGTAAACTCAAATACTTAATAATGCAGTAGAAAAATTTCCACGAGCAATTTATGGTCGTGGAATTGGCAAAGATCTGTGGGTTAGTATCTTGTCTATATTTCTGAGATGAGCTATTACGTACGCTATTTACATTATTTGGACTATTGTCCTCATCTTTGTCGCTATGTTTATCACAAGTTGTACGCTCCGGCCTTCTTCAGGTGTTTGGAATGTCGAACTGAACCTCTTGTTTCGCTCAGTGTGCACAGTGGATAAAGGCGTTGGTTATACCCAGTGACAGAACCCAAAGAGTGTGAGTTCAATACCCAGTTAACGCAGTGGAGAACTTTCAGAGTGAAATTAACAGGAGATAAATGACATCCATTAAACATGGCACGTGGAACTAGAACAATCTACCCCAGTGAGCGAAATAAAGGGTTCAGTTCGACATTCCAACCACCTGAAGAAGGCCGGAGCGTACAACGGCCGAAACGTTGTGATAAACATGGCGACAAAGATGAGGACAATCGTCCGAATAATGTAAATAGTATATCTGTGGGTTAATTAGTAAGACTTTTATCAGTAAATCATTACCTACAAAAAAAATCGCATTTTCTGGCATTAAGTAACTTGCAAAATGTTGATAAGCCGTTAAAAAGAAAGCAAATCAATCTATATGAATGTGATTTTATCACTTTCACTACTGTATTCTTATAGCATTGTTGCTTGACTGCGCAGGCCCGATTGGCGAAAATAGGAAATTGTTATTTACTAGAAATAAATGATTATATAAAGACAGCAATGGCGATTTTTTCATAGGCGCCGCCATTTTTGTTTTGATAAGATAGTCCGCAATATAGACAATCCTATCCTAAGCTAAACGACACACAACACATATTATAAAAAAATCTGTCACATAACAGTACTTATTGTCCATATATCTACGCTGTTTTGTAATGGCAGTAAGCGTTAGTTTTATAGCACAAAGGATAGGAATCGATATTTCACGATGTCTTGAAAACTTATACATCAGCAGCAAGCAATGTAAGTTTTATAAACATGTATCTCCACAGGAGGCACGGTGGTGAATCGGAGAGCCGAGTTCAAATTCCAGTCGAATCCATTACATTCACTTACGTGCTAATACCCTTGGGAAAGGTATGAATCCTCGTCTTATCCCCCACCCCAGCTCTGGGTAAATACGACCGGGTTCTATAGCCTTGGATGGCAACTAGTCTACCCCAGAAATAAATGGCAATCTACTGCGGAAAAAAAGCTGCCTCGTCAGTCATATAGCAAAAGATACATGATCGCTTTAGCGTGTATCATCACGCATAGCACATAACTGACTGGATGGAAGAATTTTTCATCTGGATCGAACATTGTTGGATATTTTGGTAGCAAAGATTATTCATGTTTCCTTGAATATACCGGTCAAGGAACATCTTAAAATTTTTTTCAGATTTTCTTGTGTCCTAACGTTTTTTTTTTTTTTTTTTTAAGGTAAGTGTGTAGTATTTACCACGATCTCCCCATTGAGACGTGATGTGACACAGGGTTGAGTTTAATGTGGGGAACCCGAGCGCGTACTCCCTGGCCAAGGCCCAAAATTGCCCAGCCCCGTTAGTTTCGTTAGCATCGGCACGACTACCGACAACACTCTCGAGTGCGCTGATGGGGATACGGGCAGCTGTTCTTCGGGATCGGGCACCTCTCAGTATCTTTTTCCCCAGCTGCGTCTCAGTCTGCGGACCGGGACACAACTGAGATGTACTCTGCTCAAATATAGACATGCACCTAAGAGATGATTACACTACCCGGCGCACATGTGGGGTATGGTGGAGGTTATTGCTCATAGTGCTGCCTGTCCTAAGTTATTTCGGTTAATCTATATGCCTTTTCGTTTCAGGACTTGGGCGACCATGACTCTCCTGTCATTTAAAGCTCATTTTTGTCTTTTTACTATCTCTCCTAATTTCCGTGGCTTACAACCACATCACATTGAAACACCGAAGTTAAGCAACGTCGAGATTGGTGACCGCTTGGGAATATCAGGTGTTGTAATCTTGGATGTTAAAGTGGTGTAATGGATAATGGCTCGGAATTGTTAATCGGAGCTCGAATTCCAGTTGTGACCGTTACATTCACTTACGAACAAATACCCTTGGGAAAGGTATGAATCCATCTCATTTCCCCCAGCTATAGGTTAACTATTAAATTTTTATCACTGAAACCATTATTATCACCCCCCACCACCACTAAAAAAATAACATTTTTTATAAAATATTTAGATTTCACCATTAAATGACACATATAGGTTGATATGCCGCTGAACAAAACAACCAAGCAATCAACCTAATTTCTGTTCTGTGGATCTGAAGTATTCCTGTTGAATATGAAATGCGACACCATTAATTACTCCAAAAGCCGGTCTACATCTGAAGAAGTGAGATATATATGAGAGATGGTTTTCTAGCGTTTATATACATCACGTATATAATACGTTAAAAGATTTTCTTTCTCTGCCGTGCTGCGGTAACTTAGAGCTAGTCTTTCGCTGATGCCAAATCGGTTGAATTTCGATCTTGGCTTGAAGCAATCGGATGTCCAGCCACACTGTGATACACCAAACAGGCTATATATATATATATATATATATATATATATGAGAGAGACTTAAGGTGTCCTATATTTATGGGATAAAGTGCTCAATATCAGAGATAGAGCGTGTGTAAATATAAATGTGAACACTGAAGTCAACACTTAGAGGCGACAGGCTGTTTCATGCTAGACGCAATCATCAGGCCACGATTGCGTCTAGCATGAAACAGCCTGTCGCTTCTAAGTTTCGAATTCAATGTTCATATATATCCTGAACATCATATGCAAACAAGAGCGCTGTCTGAGATGTATCCTAGGCATCATCTGGAAAGACAAGGCCACAACTTTCTAGCATGTGCATTCTTCTGAGGTAGCAACATCTTCGCTGTTCGAGCCATGTTTGGAGGATAGACGATGTAAAAATTCCGAAAAATATTATCTATACAGAACTTTTAAATCGAAGAAGAAAAACTGACCAGCCACAATTTCGATTCAAGGAAGTTTGTACAGAAGATCACATATCGTTTAATATCGGCCACATAATCTGGGAAAACACCGCTCAACAGAGGTGCCAAGAGAAGAAAGGTAGTACAAAAGTTGGGAGGGCACCACCACATTATCCACATCATCATTGTGACAGACCAGTACATGCAATATCTGTAACTTGGTCTGCCTCGCACACGTGTGATTTTAAAGTCACATGAGACACTGCATGAGTTTCAAGCACGAAAATTCAATACCACTATACTGACATTATATATAATTTCCTCAATATAGGGTAGAAAGTTCGAGTATAAGGATTTGATGACAAAGCAACTTGCCTTTTGAATTCTCATGTTGTAATTTTTTACCATGATATTAATAGTGGTAATTACTCGAGTAATTGACGAAAACAAACTATTGTCATCAATTACAAAAGAAAATCATTATTTCAATGGGTCATAAAACTTCCAAATCTTTTAATTCCTCCACTGTCTAATATATCCTTCACTTAGGTTTAAAATTCATCTCCTGGGAGTCATGTACTTTCGATCTGAGAATTGCTCGCCTGAAAAAAGAGGTACGCTGCAGACCAAAAGGATAATTAAACGATGAAGAAAAGAACACTATTTACATTATTCGGAATATTGCCCTCATCTTTGTCGCCATATTTATTACAACGTTTCGGCCGTTGTACGCTCCGGCCTTCTTCAGGGGAGGTGGTTGGAATGTCGAACTGAACCCTTTATTTCTCTCACTGGGGTAGACTGTTTTAGTTCCACGTGCCATGTTCAATGGATATCAGTTATCTCATGTTAATTCTCCTCTCTAAGTTCTCCACTGCCTTCGCCGGGTATTGAACTCACACTCTTTGAGTCCTGCCACTGGATCTAACTAACGCCAAGACAGATATTTGATAAAAGAACATATAAACTATAATTAAAAAGCAAAAAAAACAACCTTGTTCAGATGTTTATACGCGCACACGAAACTGACATGTTTCGCAGCTCTTTCTGCAACTATCCCTTAATAGTTGCTTTTTACAACTCTATAAAAAAGACATACTCAATGACCTTTACTGCGATTCAAAATCTTAATCACGATCGCAAAAGATCCACAGACGATATGTGCGAGAAAAGAAACTGTCAGACTAGAACTGGCGGTTGAATCTAGCGAGTTCAACTGTAAAAACGGTAATACTTAGCAGCAGCACGCATTTACAAGCCTAGAGGAACTTAAGCAGAGAATCACTGAGGCTCTGGAGCATGTTACGCAAGACATGCTACAGCGTGTTTGGCAGGAGCTGGATAACAACTTGACGTGTGTCGTGTCACATGTGGTGCGCATAGTGAACATTTATGAAGCTTTGTGAAATCGGTTATAAAATCTACATCCCTTTGAATATATTATGGTAAATAATTCTTTTATTGTTCAACATAAAGCCTACTTTATTTCGTTTGCCCGGAACATGAATTACTCAGATATTTACTTTTTAATTTTTTTCGGGACACCCTGTACTTTCTCATAACTTAGGGCATGATAGTGTGACAAGAAAGCTTACAGACAGCGTCATAAATGTAATGAGTTCAGAGCTCACTAACCACTTACTAATGTAGCCTTGTGCCAAACTATGTTAAAGAGTGCCTGCCGTAGAGTGAAAAATATTGCTTGTCTTTTAAGCATTCCTCATCACGGTTTGGGAGAAAATTTACTTACTCTACCAAATATCTAATTAATTCATCTTCATTACTCCTTATGCTTAGTGGCACAAGAGCTATACACAAAAATGTTTTGTTAGCTGTTAGGATGCTTATAGCTGCTCAAGCGCCCGACTGTCTTCCTGGAGAGGTGGTTGGGGTGAGAAATTTTTTCCGAATTTATTTTCTTGATGCGGACATTTTTTTAAAAATAGACCTGTTGCGAATAGGTTAAGTACCCACTTTCCTCGAGATCATTGACGCTAAATGATTCTCGCTACCGTTGGACGGATTTGAAACTACAACAATCTTGCAATACTAAACTTTTACACTGAAAATGGTTTAGAGAAGATAATCTGTTGTTTTGTTAGATTGAGTTTAAGCGGGTGTTCAGGTTTAGATCGTAAATTATTTCAAGTCCCCTATGTGCCATACCTGTACATACTAGAGTGATACCTCTATTTACATTATTCGGACTATTGTCCTCATCTTTGTCGCCATTCAGGTGGTTGGAATATCGAACCAATCCCTTTATTTCGCTCACTGGGGTAGACTGTTTTAGTTCCACGTAACATGTTTAATGGATGTCAGTTATCTCCTGTTAATTCCCCTCTCCAAGTTCTCCACCGGGTATTGAACTCACACTCTTTGGGTCCTGTCACTTGATCTAACTAACGCCTTTATCCACTGCGCCAAGTGTCTTTGTGGACATCTGTGTATGAATTTAAGAGTATTATAAACATAATGTCTTCAGCAACCTTTTTACCAGTGCTTATATCGCAATCTTTTGCTGTTATTGCATGTTTTTTTACCAGAGCTCATATTGCAATTTTTGTTGTTGTTATCACTTTTCTCTGGCATTCCTTACTACTGGTTCCCATATTGTATTCATTTCTATGCTTGGTCGGCTCAGGAGATTTTTGTAGCCTAACGTATGTGCTGATTCCTTAAGTTTACGAATTTTCCAATGGTGTTCCCTGTCTATGATCTCAACCTGATCCCACAGAGTGATCTCCCTTCTCTCTCCATATGTGGTCAGTCACGCCTGATTTTTCCACTTCGCCTCATGTTACAGCTTTCTGGTGTTCTTGAAGCCTTACCTTGAGGGGGCGGCCTGTCTCCCCTTTATATTTCTTTCCGCATATAGACAGATACTAGAGTCATACCATTGATTACCTCTACACCACTATCATTAGGATTTGTAAATTGGGTTTCGGTTTGAGTAACCATTTCTACATAACGAGTTCAATTATACGTGTTTTTTTAATTATATCTTAGCACTAAAGTAAATAATTTGCAATTTAACACAAGAAGGTATCTGTCTATATTTCTGAGATGAGGTATTATGTAAATTATTTACATTAATCGGACTATTGTCCTCACCTTTGTCGCCATATTTATTACAACGTTTCGGCTGTTTATGCTCCGGCCTTCTTCAGTTGGTTGGAATGTCGAATTGAACCCTTTATTTTGCTCACTGGGGTAGACCGTTCTAGTTTCCCGTGCCATGTTTAATGGATGTCAGTTATCAGTTATCTCCGGTTAATTTCCCTCTGGCAGTTTTCCACTGCCTTAACCGGGTATTGAACTCACACTCTTTGGGTCGTCACTAACTAACGCCAAAACACTAGAATGACTTGCTATATATATATATATATATATATATTTGTCTATATTTCTGAGATGAGGTATTATGTACATTATTTACATTATTCGGACTATTGTCCTCATCTTTGTCGTCATATTTATTGCACATGGCACAGTGGATAAAGGCATTAGTTAGATCCAGTGACAGGACCCAAAGAGTGTGAGTTCAATACCCGGTTAAGGCAGTGGGGAAATTAATAGGAGATAACTGATAACTGACATCCATTTAATATGGCACGTGGAACTAGAACAGTCTACTCCAGTGAGCGAAATAAAAGGTTCAGTTCGACATTCCAACCATCTGAAGAAGGCCGAAGCGTACAACTGACAAAAAAGTAGTTATATATGTATGATTGACAACTACAGCATTATCAAGAAGTCTTACACTCCATTTGTCGGATACAAATTCGTACAGCATTTAAATACACGTTCCTGTCCACCTTCACAATACAGAAAAATACACCATGAAGATAATAAACAAAAACTTCAAATTTTCGAGGCTCTCTCTATCAAAAGCAACCAACCATCACTGAACAAAATTTATTACGAATATAGTTGCAATATTTTAAAAACATTTAAGGCCATTTGCATTTTTGTATCTCTGGTTAGCTCTCTTATATTGTGGACACTTGTTTACAATGAAGCACCATAGTTACAACGGATAAATTTGAAACGTTAAAATAATTTTAACAGAGCGCATTCACCCGTGTTTACAAAAATCACCATCATAACGATCACAATTACATTAATTTTGCCTTTGCAATTCACTGCTGAGGATGATCTTGGAGGAGATCGAAAGTACTTTGGTTAACAACAACTACGGCACATTCCTTGATAAAATTCAGCCTAACATTAAGAAGCTTATTAGAGAACTAGAAACGATTATTATATTATTCAATGAAACATGCTTGAATGAAGACATGCTGCCCATACACACACACACACACACACATATATATATATATATATATATATATATATATTCTAACCCTAAACTAAAACACCTAACTGCGCTTTCAAAAAGTTTTAGGAATTGAAGGAGAAAGGTTTAAGCCCACGAATAGTTTGTAAGATTATAGGTTCTGCACGTACTCCTAATAGTCTTAGAGATAGGCGTGACTTATGTTTAGAAGAAAAAATTAGAATAATAAAATACAATAATACAATAATCAAAGCCAACTATTGAATCAGAGAACTGAATTAGTATTAAAAATGTCGACATAAAAACAAATTCAAATTTCCATAATATAAGTTTAATAGTTATTATATTTCTATAATATTCACTTCCCTCTAACTCTTGAAATATTGTAAGTATAATTCTAATTTCTATATTCCCCTCTGTATAACCGCTTTACACTATATTAATTATAATTTATAAACTTTCCCCTATTCTAAGATCTTCCAACTCTTTTCATTAATCCATTACATCTTTTTATCTATATATTTTAAACTTATTTTTAAACCCTTTTTATTCCTTTTTTAATTTTAAATTAATATTTCATTCTTCATATAGCCCCAAATTAATGCCATATGGTTAATATTCGGGTTTAATTTTATAAAACCTCTTCCACCCTGTGTGTGTGTGTATTTTAAGATTTTACAGTTAAATTTCTATTTCTGACACGAACTCAGTCCACGCCGTGGTTGATAAGGCAGATGACCGATTTCTTCGTCTGTCGAAATAGGCATTTCCGATATGAGGTGATTTTGTATTTTATTATTAAGTACTTACTCTGTAATAATAAATATATTGAGCTCTTTTTGTGGATCAGTTTTAATATTTTATATTACGAGGAGGATCCACTTGGATTATATATATATATATATATATATATATATATATATATATATACACGTGTGAGATATATATATATTGTATTACAAATCGAAAATATGAAGATGGAACTTATTACACTTTTTTTTATTTCATGTCAACTATAATTTTAGCAAATGAAAATTTCACTGAACTATGTTGGAAATGTTTTAATTGTTCATCTCAAATATTGAAAATACAAACTTAACGGGTCACAATATTGAGAAAAAAGGAAGGCGTCAATATGAATTGATACGAGGGTGATATGAATTATTTTCTCTCTCTCTCACTTTCTCTCTCTCTCTCTCTCTCACTTTTTTCTCTCACTTTCTCTTACTTTTTTTTTATTATATCTTTTCTTCCTTTTCATTTTTTGCTCCTATTCGCTATTTTCTGTTTGAAATCGTTAAATCCTACTTCCAGTTAGATCCACTGATAATATTTTGTCCCTTTTCCTTATTTACTTAGTCTACTTATATACTTTCTCTGTTTACACTCACCTTGCCTCTTACATCCTTCGCCCACGAACGCGCACTCTTGTGAACGTCAACGTTCTACATTGGTCTTCAAGGAAACACAATCTTCTCTTCAGCATTTTTTATCCTTATCCCTCTTCCCTTTCTTTCCAATAATAATAATAATAATAATAATAAATCTGATTGGAGCAACGACCCACTCTGTTCGTGATGAAATGCAGCTCCTCAAGAAAGGAAAAAATGGACGCCAACCACTTACTTTTCAACTTTACTACTTTTTGGTACCAACTTACATCTTCACGCAGCCATTCTCCAAGGACAATTCAACCTAGAACATTCTTCCTAAAATACCTCTTTATTTATTTGTTTCTCTCTCGATTTCCATTTCCCATATTATTCTTCTGTATATTTTTTCTTTTTTTCTTTCGTTTTTTTCTTTTTTTTTCCTTTCGCTTTTTTTTCCTTTCGTTTTTTCTTTTTTTTTCCTTTCGTTTTTTTCCTTTTTTTTCCTTTCGTTTTTTTCCTTTTTCTTTTCTTTTCGTTTTTTTTCTTTTTTTTTTCATTTCGTTTTTTTCTTTTTTTTTTTTCATTTCGTTTTTTTCTTTTTTTTTTTCATTTCGTTTTTTTCTTTTTTTTCATTTCGTTTTTTTTCTTTTTTTTCATTTCTTTTTTTTCCTTTCGTTTCTTTTCTTTTTTATTTTCCTTTCGTTTCTTTTCTTTTTTATTTTCCTTTCGTTTTTTTTCCTTTCGTTTTTTCTTTTTTTCCTTTCGCTTTTTTCTTTTTTTTTGTCGCTTTATTTCTTTCCTACTTGTTTGCATTCTTTGATTACTTATTTAATAGCTTCCATATCTTTATTTTTCATTCTCCACCTTATTCTTTTTTCTTACTTCATCACTTAACATTTTGTTATTTTTTCTCAAACTTTCTTCTACTTCCTTCTATCCGACGAGTCTGCTTCTATCGTTCTCTTCTTTAGCCTTACTTTTTCATTTTCTTCTTTTTTTTTCCTTCCGTTTCACTTATCTCTTCTTTTTCGTCCTTTCCAACACTTCACTTTCTTCATCGTTTTCCTTCTTTTTCCATTCTCTTCCCCCACAATCTTCCTCACTCTGCAAATAGTTCATTTCTTTTCCTCAATATTATCACCACAGTATTCTTCCTCTATTTCTCTTCTTTCTCTTCAAATTTTCTCCCTCTTTCTCATCGGACCTTTGTTTCTTCATATTCATAATTATTCTCCCATTACTTTATTATTTTCGTATCTTTTACCCCTTTTTAACTCGTCCGATCTTTCTTTTCTCTTCCCCTTCGTTTTTTTTTTCTCTAAAAGTTCTTTTGTCACTCACTCTTTCAAACAACCTCCTCTTTTCTTTCTCATTTCTTCTTTTTTAATCATTTCTCTCTTTTTCCACTTCTCCCTTCTCTTTACCTTATTTTCTTCCAGATTTTTTCTCTCTTACACTGTTGATACAACGTTTAATTATGTTTTTAATTTTTATCATCACAATAAGGAAGGTGCTAGTCGAATTGTTTAGAGAGAAAAAACAGGAAAGACTTCAGTTCCCATAGAGAAA
Source organism: Acanthosepion pharaonis (assembly GCA_903632075.3). NCBI lineage: Eukaryota > Metazoa > Mollusca > Cephalopoda > Sepiida > Sepiidae > Acanthosepion > Acanthosepion pharaonis. Next base: position 1,623,369 of record CAHIKZ030000568.1, read on the forward strand.
TACCATACGGGCCTAATTTTGTAGTTTATAACTTTGACGATATTTACTATCTTGCAGAAGAATTGGGTATACGATGCGGAAGACTAAATACAAATTCTTTAACACGTTTTTTTTATGTTTCTGGAGGCGTCAAAACCCTCTTGGAACATTTTCAAGGTGGGGTTCTACTTGTGAAGAGGCTAGATTTATTATTGCTTTTTTATGTTTGTATTTCTGTTAGATATCGTGTGGCTGTTACTGGGGATCGAGAGACGACAAATCTTCAGATAGACTGAACCTTCCTTACTTAACAGAAAAAATGGAATATATAATTTATAGTACTAAAATATGAGTAATATTTTAACATAAATTTCAACTGAAAATACCCATGACAACAAAATTTGTATATTCTATTATATATTTCCGAAAATATCACATTTCATTTCGTGTTCATTAAGGCTTTGTTGTTCTGGGCTGATGTTGACCAGTCTACATTGCCCAGCCTTGATACATTTTAAAACCCGTCCAGGGTCTGACGGAAAACTACATCCGCGTCCAGGGTCTGACGAAAAACTACATCCACGTCCGGGTAAGACGATAAACTACGTCCAACAGCAAGGCCTTTGATCAGGAGGCTTTGAGGAGCATGGAACCATATCTTAATTGCTGATGTTTCCAGGTCCGCTCTGCCCCGGGGTAGTAGCACCGGTTAGGGTCCCAGCTATGGGCAAATAGTTAACAACGAAACTGAGGTATAAAGCATTATAAAAGTGTAAAAATAGGTTTTAATACCAGAAATACTTTGTAAAAAAAATATTACCAGAAATAAATTTTGAAGAGAAAAAAACTATTACCAGCTATACGTCTTTGAGAAAAAAAATAATGACAAAACAAAAATATTACCAGAAAAGAAAAGTTGTCGGCATTAAATGACCCGTTGAGGTTGATATGCAAAACGAAACAAACCAAACCAAACATTTTAAAACAATTACGTGCACTTCTGGATGATGAATAATTTTTCTCCCTACAACCCCTTTTCCAGAGGCGAATAGTTCTGGGTATGACGATAAACTACATTCGGAAGCAAGGCCTTTGATCGAGAGATTGGAGGTTTTGAGGATTGTGGAACAACCTCTTAATTTCTGTTTTCAGATCCAATCTAACCAGGGGTGGTAGCACCTGTTAAGGTCTCAGCTATAGTCAAATAGTGAACCCCCAAACAAAACCTAAATCCTATGAAAGTATAAAAATACATTTTTATAGTAAAACTACCAGCAATACCTAATTTATAGCAAAAACAGCAGCAATACATTTTACATTTTAAAATTACTAACAACTCCTATTTATTGTAAAATGACCAATAATACACCTTATCTGTAGTTGAAGGCATACAGTTGCGTTCCAAATATTTAGATTTCGGCATTAACCCACAGAGGTGTTGATATGCCACTAAACAAACTCAACCAAACCCACAGACAAACCGTTGCTAACTTCTCGCTGCTCTATCGCTATCTCTATGACAGATCAGATAAGCTACATTGCTTAGTTGTACTAGTTCAGACCTTCACAGCTAGGACCCTCCATGCCACGTATATGGCGTCAAATTTTTGGGGAGAATCTTTCTTAGTGTAACATCCTTCTTACTAATGGAATACGGAGGGAATGAGGACGATTCAGTTCTGTGGATGTGGTAAGGCGGGTTTTGGCAGTAAAAGTCTAAGCTGGTGACATGAAAGAATGCAGCTCGTTGAATATTTTGCCTTGGAATTAGCGATAGACTTGCGACGTTCCATCTGTGGTGTAGGGGCTGTTATGTTGAAAACAAATCACCCACAAGAGCGCGTAAATGATTTTGAACGCTGTCAAGACTGGAAAGGGAAGATTGAATAGCTCCAGCCCAGATATGGCAATATTTTTAGCCTGATCTGACTCTTGAAAAGAGAAAACATGGCAGGATAAGTTAGAATGAGCTGACCATTTTACCATCATTTTTAACTATGGGTCGTCTATTTGACTATTTGAGTTTCACTTGAAGATCTGGAGTTAACCTGAGATCCAGCAACTTAAAGTCTGGAGTGAACTTAAGTTTCAGTAGACATTTTGTACGCTAATCCTTTTTTTTATAAATGACGTACACGTTGCGAAACGTTGCAAGCCTCTTGCTACTCTGTTGCTATTTCCATGACAACTCTTCAGACAAGCTACATTCCTTATTTCCCCCAGTTCAGACCTTCACAGAACAGTCACTATGTGTAACAGACTCCCAATAAGCTGCATCTACGACCACTACCATTGTCACCTCTTCAAGTCTAGAGTCAACCTTTATCTGTCCTACATATCCTCATAATATGCAACTCCTCCTTTTATGTGCTTATAATCACCTCATTCAGTAACCATCTACTTTGAATGGCTCTTGGGCATTGTAAACTATAATAGAAGAAATATATGATTTCAATCCTTCAATTGTCAAAGAAATCTATAGAAAAAAGAAATTGTCAAAGAAATCTATAGAAAAACTTTGAAATTTGCGTCTCTAAACGAAATGCAGATACAGCACCGATTTTCTGGCAGAGTACTAAACTTAAATACACAATGTCGAGATAACAAAGAGGAGAGCTAATCAGAAGAGTAGATATAAAATATTTAGAGAAATGGCGTGGTTACAGTGGTGGGAAAGCGATTGAAGGTGAGATGCTAGATCAAGACCGATAACATTGCAGATTCTTCTTTGGATTTTTTTTTAAGCATTTCACCCCAAGCAAGGTCGGGAGTGCCTTTAGTACGTAAGTGGTTACAGATTGAAGATAAGAGAAAAGACTGGGTATGGGGTAGGGGGAGAAAAAGATAAAAAGAACGGGGATCAAGACTTCAGTTTTTGAAGATTATAGTTATCAGGGAAGGAAGTAAAAGGAAGGGAGTTCCACTGTTGGGAAGTGCGACAAGATGGAGTAGAAAATGCGTTTACATTTAACTATTTCGACAGTAAAAAGTTGGGACCGAGATGTAAACTTATTAGCACACTTAAATTCAAGCAGTCGGGGGCACCAGTGAAAATAGCTCGTCATTGCAGATGCCATGAAAATAATTATAGAAAAGACAGAGGAAAGCCACATTATGTCGCAGAGAAAGTAACTGGAGTCTAGACCTGTCAAATAGGACATAAATGAATGGAATCGTCCGTTTATATAAATAACTGGAGTTGAGGAGAGTTAGCATTATGTCCATTGCTAAGTGTATCTGTGCATGGTGAACGTATTTACTTACGAGTTTGTCTTTGTTTATTTTCTCTGTTATCTCGAAAACACGAGATACAAAAAGACCCCAAGTCAGGAACGATCACATTGCATATCCGTCTTTGGATTTTATCGAGAACCACGAGATGAACGGCAGAGACGTCAGACCATATATGGCAACAGTATTCCATGCATGGACGAACGGCAGAGACGTCAGACCATATATGGCAACAGTATTCCATGCATGGACGAATGGTAGATTTGTAGATTTGAAGGATGCACTCGGGCGAGAAAAAACTTCTGACGCGACACAGAGAACCAACTTTTGATTCAGTGTTTCATTTTGGATGCATTAAAATTCACAAGTGTAAAGAATCTCTAGATATATAGCATAAACACCAGACCCGATGTTGGCAACAATATTCAATGAAACTATGAATGGTAGACTTATAAATATGCCAGAGAAATTCCGGCAAGAAAATTGTCTAAATACAATGTCCCAAACTTCTTAGCAGCAGACATAGCAATTGACTCGATATAATCGTTCCAAATTATATTAGTAGAAAACGTTACACCGAGAAGGCGCTATGAGTTCCTCCCCTGGAGGTTAACATAGGCCATATTGATGGAAGACAAACAGTTCATTAAGACGATTAAGAGAGCAGTTTAGTTTTGAAGGCCATTTATTGCCCCAGTTAACGAAAAATTGTAAGTCATTTTCGAGATCAGATGTAAGTTTGACATTATAAAAACTTTCATTGTTTCCTCTCTGCTGAGTCTCAAATTTGGTGGAAGTATAAAAAAAATAGGAAGATTATAAAAAGAAAAATATTCGGATACACTACGTAAGACGTCAAAATGTCAGGATAGAAGACTGAATGCAACATAGGTTGGAAATAGAATATTCATAAAAATAAAATAAAATGAAAAACAAAGGATTGGAATCCGGAGTCAATGTCTGTCATAAAACTGTAAGAGATTTCTTGAATGAAACAGTATTTACATAGAGAAAATCCAGATGAAAACCAGTACTAACACCGAACAAGAAGAAAGCAGGTTATAATGGATAATGAGGAATCCATCTTGATTGGTTGCAAGTGATAATCTGTGATGAATTACGATTCTAGATTTGTCAAAGCGATGATACTGGAGATTATCTAGTGATACGTTTAATGGAACATATAAAGATGGCCGCCTTAAGAAAACAGACAGATGGGGATTTTCTTAGTGATTTTTATATAAAAATAAGCAGTTCTCGCTTTTGGAATTCTCTTCCGGCCTTTTGCTTTCCAGTTAAATTTGCAGTTAATTTTTTGAAAATTAATGCCATTCGTTATCTTCTGTCTTCTTAATTCTTCCTCTTTTATTGTTTTATCTCCTCTCTAGTATTTTTATCATATTCTCTAACACTCGGTAACCCCCTTTGCATCTTAGCGGCTTTATTGCCTTGACTGGGGTGAAATTATTTAAAAATTTATAGAAAATGTCTGAATGAAACAGGATTGACATAGTACTGGTTTTCATTTTAGCTATTCTCTAACACCGAACGTGGAGAAAACAGGTTACATTGGATAATGAGGAATCCATCTTGATTGGTTGCAACTGATAATCGGTGATGAATTACGATTATGGGTTTGCCAAAGCGATGATGCTGCAGATTATCTAGTGATACGTTTTAATGGAACATATAAAGATGGCTGCTTTAAGAAAACAAACATGTGTGCGTATACTTTTATGATGTTGCATGTCAGTTAAAAGACGCGGGGAGAGGGCAATCCTTACTTCAATAGCCAATGCTGAGTTTTACATGAAAATGGTAAACACACGCATAATTCCATAGAATTGTACGAAATTAGTTGAATGAAAGCAGACTTACATGGAAAAAAGCCAAATGAAAAACTCCTAACGAGAAGAAAGCTGGCTAAAAGTGGGTTACAGAGAGCAATCATGGATGATTGGAAGAATGTGATATTCAACGATAAATCACGAATTTGAATAGGCCAACATGGCGATACTGAATCTTTTTGCTGGCGCCAATGACACTTAAAGCTGACTACCTGAAGAAAAAACAACCAAATTTACTCACTTATATTTGATATGAAGTTGCATGTTAGATAATGGGCTGGATTAGATGATAGTCATTAGCTCAACAGTCAATGCACAGGTGTACGATGGAATTTCGATCATTTTTTTCCTTTACCTCGATAGAAAATAACATTAGTGGTGATGGAATGATTTTTCAAGATGATAAAGCATTTTCCACAGAGTAGCTAAATATGCATTCCAAAAGCTAAGCAGAGTATTAAGAGATAGAAAAACTTCGTTTGAAACAAAGAAAAGTGTACTGAACTGTTACGTTATATCTCTCCTACTGTACGGTAGGAAATGCTGGATATTTTCCTGAAAGATGAAGAAGAAAACTAAACATCTTCTGAAAGTTGCTGAGGATGCCATGGACCGAAAATGTGAGCAACGACGAGGTTTTAGAGAAGATGGAAACAAAAAGGAAACTTATACTTAACATCAGGAAGTGACAGTTGACATTTCTGGGGCATATAATGAGGAAGGAGGGCTTGGAAAATTTGATACTCACATGACAGATTGCGGAAAAGAAGAGCAGAGAAAAAAGTGCATAACATACTTGATGAGATTAAGTAAATGGTTAACGGAACAGGGTTTCGGAGAAATAACGAAAATACAAAATTTATTAAGATATGTTTCTGCCATAAACCGATCATGTGAGCAAACGACGAGGTTTTAGAGAAAATGAAAACAAAATGGAAACTTATGCTTAATATCAGGAAGTAACAGTTGAAATTTCTGGGATACATAATGTGGAAGAAAGGTTTGGAAAATCTGATACTCACAGGACAGATTGAGGTCAACAGGGACAGGGGAAAACAGCGTAAAACATACTTGATGAACTTAAGTAAATTGATGACGGAATAGGGTTTAGAATTAAAGAAAAGACAGAATTTATTTAAAACTGCAAAGAACAGGAAGATGTAGAGAGCCATGATCTCCTACAACCTGAGGGGACACAGCACATAAAGAAGATTGTTAAAGACTGTTTTCAGGAAGGTCATATCCACTCAATGACATAGCCACCAAAACAGTCTGGATTTCAATTTGATAGGAAATTTATATTGGAAATCATTATCATAGTCATTAGCTCAACAATCAATGCACAGGTGTACGATGGAATTTCGATCATTTTTCTCATTTACATTAAGAGATAGAAAAACTTCGTTTGAAACAAAGTAAAGAGTACTGAACTGTTACGTGATATCTGTCCTACTGTACGACAGGAAATGCTGCCTATTCAATCAGTAACTTAAGGATTATGATTCATCAAAAATTAAAATACGAAAGCCTTGAAATTTTCACGGATACTGCTTGTTTAATTTATTCTAATAAATGAAACAGTATTTTAAGATACTATTTCACTGGTAATAACATTGATAACACACACACACACACACACACATATATATATATATATAACAAATCTGCGACGATCTTATCTGTTCACGAAATATGCCTTAACGTAAACCATGACAATATATGAAATGAATTAACAATTATTTTAATATATTTTCCGTTTATACGTTATTTTAAGGATATAATTTATTTAAGTAAATGGTCCGTTTTTTTTTGTTGTTTTTATTTTGTTGTTTTTTTTTTTTTTTTTTTTTTTAAATAGTATTTATTACATTTACTACATTGAATGTTTCGAGAAATTTCGTAGGTTCGATCCCTATCGGAGAAACATATGTATATAATAACTTATTTGACAATGGAAAATCACATTTTCTTTTACCTTTAGACAATTTAACTTAATATAAGGCATTTATCACTTATTGTCTATACTTGATGCATACATTGACACCAACTTGCATATCACTGAACGTAAACTCTTATATACTAGCAGTAGAGCCCGGCGTTGCCCGGGGATGTAACAGTAAGAGATAGATCAAGTATCGACCATCATAAAGACTGAAAAATAAAACTGACAAAGATTATTGACGGACACGTATGTCTTAATTAGTTTTTTTTTTTTTTTTTTACGAATTGGTCAAACTCAAACAAAAACATTGTTTTCAATCGTTATGAGTCTCTACCGATTGAATAGAATTTTATTATAAACAATTGTCTTGTAAATGGAATTTTTAAAGCATTCTGAATGTAAAAATAAAGAAAAGCGTGGAAGAAACACTACATGTCAAAAAAGGTGAAGTTTTGTTAAAATCGGTTGAAAAATGTAGGAAATCCGATCCCATATATAAACGCACACACACACACACATACACACACACACACACACAAATAACCTGGGTTTCATAATAAGTATAACTCGATATGAGTTGTCCCCCTTTCATTCTCGCGACAGCGATGCCTCTTAATCGTGTTTCCAAATTGATTTCGTGCAAAAAACAATTGTGTTTATCCAATTTTTGGCGCTGTCAGAACCACCGCACGGTAATTTTACGTAGTCCTGTGAAGTTTTGTTGAAATCGGTTGAAAAATGTAGGAAATCCGATCCAATATATAAACGAACAAACACACACACACACACACACACACACACACACACACACACACACACACAACCTGGGTTTTATAATAAGTATCATGTCTGTGTCTGTTTTGGGGTTTAAGGATATTTTTTTAGTCAACGATTTTTCTGCGATCAGTGTTTCAAATGATGCCCGGAAAAAAAAATCTACCACAGTCTTGTGTTCTTGTCGGCAAGTAACACACTAGGTATGAATCTTTTTTTTTTTTTTTTTTTTCTTTTTTATTGATTTATTTATTTATTCAAGAATTCATTTATGACTTCTGTGACTTTTTTTATGGGATTTCTTTTTCTGGAGCTTTTTTTTCTTTTTTCTGCAATATTTTATCAACAATCTGAAGACTTTTCAGTTACTGGACGAGAGCATTTAAAAAAAAAAAAAAAAAAAAAACATTTCGGTTGAAGAATCATCTTCGCCGAATACCGACACAAAAAAATCGCTCCGTAAATCTTGGTTTAACTTTCGGTATTAAAAAAAAAAAAAAAAAAAAACTGACATCTTTTCTTAACTCAAAACAAATGCAGAAATATGTGGAATTTTTCTTTTATGATTTACTTAATGAATCTATAGAAACTTGAAAAATATTTTTTATATTCAAAAATGAATTTAAAGACAAGGACCAAATATTTAATATACAGTGTAACCCGGATGTAAGAGAGTTGTCGGGACCGGAGAAGAAGTCTCTTATATCCGGGTTTCTCTTATATCCGGGTTTGGTCTATTTTGTTTAAGTAAGTATGGCTCTAATTTGGGACCAGAGAAAATCTCTCTTGTATCCGGGTCTCTTATATCCGGGTTACACTGTACATAAATCAGTAAACTTGAAAAATATATTTTTCCCATACATTTTCCAGGATAAATTATTTAATTACATGCGTGCACAATTTGATTTTTTTTTGTTTTTGTATTTAACCACACGCTCATTCAAATGTGGCACAAGGCCGAGTTTAAAGTGGGGTATCTTACGTACATGTAACTAGGAATTTCCCTTTTAGGCATATTTTATGTGTCAGGAATTAATCCTAGGACACCCTGATAAGAGAGATACTACCTAAAAACCGATTATTATAATTGTAATAAAACCTGAACATATGGAAGTGAATTTATACATTTTTTTTTGTTCATGAGAATTGATAAGAAAAATAATAAACACTATTTATTAGATTTTTTTATTTAATTATTGTTTAATAATAATTTAATATTGTTTATTGGAATGGTTGGCAAAACATCGGCTAATTGTTTCAAATTTTATAAGATCCAGAGACGGATAAGCAATGTGGTTGATCCTGTTCTGGCATCTCGTCTTCAGTCGCTCTCTCACAGACGTGCCGTCGCCTCCCTCTGTCTTTTCTACAAGTACTTTCACGGTAACTGCTCCGACGAGCAACTTTCCCTAGTTCCCAGACTGCATGAATGTAAGCGTGCTACTAGGCTGGCATCACGCTTCCAACCTTTCACTGTCGAAACGGTTAAATGCAGCCGCCTCTTCTACTCCAATAGCTTCATGTCTCGCACCTCCTGTCCGTGGAATTCCCTTCCTATTACTTGTTTCCCTGATAACTATAATCTCCAACTATTCAAATGTAATGTCAATCGACATCTCCAGATGCCCTGAACTATCCCTGCCTTTCTCTTCATCCTTTCCTCCATCACACCTCTTTACTCTCGCTCCCATTCTGTAACCCCCTGCGTATTAGTGGCATCCCGTCTTGCTTGGGGTGAAATGCTTAAAAAAAAAAAGAAGGTAAATAAGGATTTCCTTATAGTTGCTTCTCATATTTTAATAATCTAGTAAAGGTTTATTTAAATTTATGAATAAAAATTGTTTTCACTTTTATTATTTTATGAAATGGTAAATGATAAATATTGCATTACATTAGTTTTAATTGTACTAGTTTTTAGAGTGTTGTAAATATAAAAGTATCCTTGTAAATAAACAATCTAATAGAGTCTAATATTTTTGTTGTAAAATTCTCATGAACAAAAAATGCATAAATTCACTTTCATCATACGCTGGCTTTGCGTTATGGTGTAATGGATAGTGGTTCAGAATGAGAGATCGGGGAGCCGAGATCGAATTCCGAGTTCGTCATACACTTACGCGCAAATCTACCGCAGAAAGTAATGGTAACCTACTGCGGGAAAAAATTGCCTTGTCATTCATATATCAAAGGATGCATGACCGCACCAAACATGCGACACGTGTGACTAACTGATCATATGTTGAATTGGGTCTCCTACTCCTAAAGTCTACTTCAACTCTATCCTTCTAACGTCTCCGCCTAAACTCTGAAATTTGTTGTACTAATTATTTTTGTTTCCTCAATAGGAGTAGATAGATTCGCCTATTGTGCTATTCACACTCCTCCCAGTCTTTTTAACAATCGTAGGAGCTTATTCATTGTTTCCTGCTTAGGATTGGGTTTCCAGTTCCTTCTAAAGTCTATTTTAATGATATACTTCTAACACCCTCGCCTAAGCGCTGAAATTATTTATTTTCCATCAATAGGAGTAGATAAGTTCACCTATCGCCCGGTTCACATTCCTCCCCTGTCTTTTGAACAGGAGTAAAGGCTCATCCCTTGTTCCCTGCTTAGGATTGCATTTCCGTTCATTTTAGAGTCGTATCATTCTCTTTCACTCTAGGCAGTTCCTTGCATCTTTATGGCATTATCGCCTTGCTTGGGTAAATTAATTTAAAAATAAAATGTCTAAAATACGGAAAGACGTATCTGTTTAATATTTCTCCATACATTAGCCTTAATATATTTATGTCTTCACACACACACTATCGGTGCATTTGTTTGCATTCGTTGTATTTTATGAGCAAAAATGCTGAATAGCAAAAGATAGTTTTTAAAATGGTTTTCTTTCAATGGCCGCTTAAACCTTTGGGAAAAGTTTTTCTCACGAGTATCTGGTTGATGCCCTCGTATTTCTCGAGAGTTTGTAAAATCTACCAAAGCGAAGAGATGTCAAAGTGCTGCTCTTACGCTGAACTAATTTTTGCAAAGTGACAATTGACGCCATTCACGCGACTCTAAACGCTATTCAAATTATTCCCTAGTTGTCATGATTTATCTCCCTTCTCTTCTTTCATCAAAACACCTTCGCTCACTGAAGAGCTTTCTTTGCTCGTAGATTGATTTAAAGAAATAGATAAAAAAAACCTGAATCAGTCAAAACTTAAAGGAAGGTGAACACAATCAAAATCTAGGGTAGGCGGAATTGTACACGAGCGTTTCGTTGACCTCGACTCTGACGTAAGACTCGGTTACCGCGTAATTGCATAACACCGGTTATCGTGTCTCACCTGTCGCTGACGTTTCATTTTCATAAAAGCAACGTTAGCTTATTTTTTCTCTTTTTTTTTTTTTTTTTAATTTTTAAGTAACTTGATAAATGTCCTCTGAAAGGATATATATTACTATGCTATACTGAGTAACAGAGTATTATTGTGCGTTTACACACACACATAACTATGTGCTATCGTTGTTAGCAAATGATTTAGTCATTTGTTTATTTTTATCTCTCACTTCAGACTTTGCTTATTATTTTGATGAAAACTTATCAACATCGCCCGGCATCACAGCTCAGCACCTGACAAGATCCCTCCAGATGTCTTGGGTGCATGCCAATGTTTGAGTCTCTATGAATGGTCTTCGTCTACTCAATGACCTTGTCAGCACAATTTTTCCTCTGTCTGCCTCGCGTCCTGGGTAAGACGATAAACTACATCCGCGTCCTGAGTCAGACGATAAACTACATTCAACAGTAAGGCCTCTGATCAGGACGTGTTCAGGAGCGTGGAACCGCCTCTTAATTGCTGTTCTTCCCAGGTCCACCCAGATCCGCGGTGGTAGCACCTGTTAGGTTCCCAACTATGGGCAAATAGTTAACCCACAAACTGGGGTTAAAACACTATGAAAGTGTAAAAATGGCTTTTGATACCGGCAATACATTTTCGTAAAAAAAAATTATTACTAGCAATAAATTTTTGAGGAAAAATATTACCAGCAACACATTTTTGGAAAAAATAAAATATATTAGCAGCAATACATTTTTGAAAAAAATTACTGCCAGCAATAAAATCTTGTCGGCATTAAATAACCCAATGGGGTTGGTATACCGTAAAATGAAACAATCTGTCTGGCTCTTTTTCTTTTGCCTTAGGTGGAACCTTGTAAGTTTGATTTGTTTTTACGGTTCATCAACCTTTTACAGGTCGTTTAGAGCGAGAAAATATTTTTAGATTGTAAGAAATTTTTGGAGATAATCATGATTTACCGAATTTACATTATTTACATTATTCGGACTATTGTCCTCATCTTTGTCGCCATATTTATTACAAAGTTTCGGCCGTTATACACTCCGGCCTTCTTCAGATGGTTGGAATGTCGAACTAAACCCTTTATTTCGCACACTGGAGTAGACTGGTAAAAAATGGTTGCTGAAGACATTATGTTTATAATACCCAGAAATTCATACACAGATGTCCACAAAGACATATGGCACAGTGGATAAAGGCGTTAGTTAGATCCAGTGACAGGACCCAAAGAGTGTGAGTTCAATACCCGGTGAAGAACCCGGAGAGGGGAATTAACAGGAGATAACTGGCATCTGACATCCATTAAACATGGCGCGTGGATCTAGAACAGTCTACCCCAGTGAGCGAAATAAAGGGTTCAGTTCGACATTTCAACCACCTGAAGAATGCCGGAGCGTACACCGGCCGAAGCGTTGTAATAAATATGGCGACAAAGATGTGGACAATAGTTCGAATAATGTAAATAGTGTACATAATACCTCATCTCAGAAATATAAACAAATCATGATTTACTTATACAAGTCCTACTAATTAATCCACGGCCGAGGGATTCATAGCTTTCCAAAAGGTATTTACGCGTGACACTCGAAGTTCCAATTCTGCACCACATTCACAACATTAACTTCAATGATCGTACGAAGAAGTGGTGTTTCAATGTGAAATGCCCGTACGCCGGTATTTTGTAGTTGTTTTTTTTAATTATTATTGATTTGTTTAATAATCATTTAAAGCAGAAACATATTTTTGGATTCTAAGGTTTATTTGGAGATAATGGTTTTCTGATATAAGACTTACTATTTTTACAAGGGTATTTGAAAGTAAGTGAATGTAGTGAAGTCGACTGGAATTCGAACACGGCTCTCTGATTTCTCATTCCGAACCTTTATCCATTACACCACCCGTACATTCAAACTTACAGTACCTGGTATTCCAAAGTGGTCACCCACCTAGGTATTGACCAGGCTCAATATTGCTTAACTTCAGTGATCAGACAAGAATGAGTGTTTCAACGCGATGTGGCCGTAGGCCGGATTCTTGTAGGATGGCAATGGCAATATTGTTGACTCTTATGTAAACCTACCATTCTAACTTTCTCTTCTTGATGGTTATTATGAGGTCTTCCAATGGTCTAGATTCTTGTTTGATGGTGTCCCGCACCTGCGTCATTTGTGATGTTGCCTATGTAGGGATGGTTTTCCGTCGCACCTGATTTCTAAGTCTTGGATTTTTTCGTTGTAATTCTGCTGTTAATGTCCAAGGTTCACAGGTGTACCGAAAGATTAAGACAAAGGCGGGAATTCTTATTTTTCCAGATGGTCTTGAGATTTGCGACAGCTGCTCTTGATATTCTTTCTGTTCTGAAGCCCTATTCACTGATGATCTAGCCAAGATATTTGAATTATCTCACTGCTTTTAGTTTTTGGCTGTCTTTTATCTTTGTTGAAAGCCCCTTCTTAGTGCTCTTACAAAAAACATATGGTCTGGAGCCCCTTCTGTTTGCCTCAGGGTTCTTGATAAACTCCAGAGGCGGATATGCAATATAATTGGCCCTCTTCTGGCATCTCGTCTACAGTCGCTCTCTCAGACGCGCCGTCGCCTCTCTCTGTCTTTTTTTTACAAATACTTTCATGGTAATTGCTTCGATGAGCTGCTTTCACTGGTTCCCAGACTTCATGAATTCAAGCGCCCTACGAGGCTGGCAGCCCGCTCTCACCATTTCACTGTCGAAAGTACTAAATGTAGCCGTCTCTTTTACTCCAATAGCTTCATGTCTCGCACCTCTCGCCTGTGGAACTCCCTTCCCTATTCCAGTTTCCCTGAGAGCTATATTCTCCAACTATTCAAATGTAATGTCAATCGAAATCTCCAGTTGCGTCCACTAACCTTCTCCTTATCCTTTCCTCTATCACTCCTATCTGATCTTACTCCAAATCTTCTGTAACCCCTTGCGCCCTTGCTCGGGGTGAAACGCTTAAAAAAAAAAAAAAGTATTCAATTTTTTGTTTCGTTGTTTGATTTTTGTTTAGCTGCATATGAACCTTATTGGAATATTTAATGACGAAATATTTTGAACGTAATTTTATAAATTCAGAATAATCGTTTGTTTTATAGATATTAGGTTGGTGTAAAAATAATGTCGTTTTTTGACGTTCCACTTCAAAAGATCATAACTCCTTTCATAATAAACTTTATTAATCGAAATAAGAACCATTAGAATCGACACATTTTTGCTAACGAGAAACAAGTTTATTTATCCCATTAGCATAGAAATCCGGAGTTCTGGAAGCGATGAAGTCATTGAAGGCCGATTCGGCATCATCTCGGCTTTTGACGCATTTTTCGCGCAGAAAGTTGTCGAGATGCTTGAAAAAGTGATAATCGGTGGGCGAGAGGTCCGGTGAATATGGCGGATGAGGCAGTCTCGTAGCCGAATTCGTTCAGCTTCTGCAGGGTCAGTTGAGCAACATGCGGGCGAGCGTTGTCATGGAGGAGAATTGGTCCCTTCGTACTGACCAATCCCGGGCACATACGTTGGAGCTTCTGGTGCATTTCGTCAATTTGTCGGCAGTACTTCTCCGCCGCAATCGTTTCGCCCGGATTCAAGAAGCTGTGATGGATGAGACCGGCCGCAGACCACCAACAGTCACCATAACCTTTTTTGGTGCAATTTCGGCTTCGGGAAGTGTTGTGGAACTTCTCCGGCATCCAACCACTGTGCCGAACGTCGCCGGTTGTCGTAGAGGATCCACTTCTCATCACACGTCACAATCCGCTCGATAAATGGGTCGTTTTTGTTGCGCAGAAGGAGCATAGAAGACACCTCAAAACGACGATTTTTTTGATTATCATTCAATTCATGCGGCACCCATTTATCCAACTTTTTTGACTTCTCTATTTGCTTTAAATGGCGAACGACTGTTGAGTGGTCGACCTCGAGTTCAACAGCAATTTCTCGTGTCGTTTTGCGAGGATCGGCTTCAATTAAGGCTTTCAAATGTTCGTTATCAACCGCAGTCGGCCAGCCGCGACCGTCTTCATCTTCGACTTTAGCAGGTGCTGCCACGGTGAACCTGGGAAGAACAGCAATGAAGAGGTGGTTCCATGCTCCTCAAAACCTTCTGATCAGAGGCTTTGCTGCCGTATGTAGTTTATTGCCATACCTAGGACATAGGAGTTTCCATAGCAACCGCAACTAAAATGGATATCACATGTGACCCAAAGAGAAAATAATAACACAATCAAGATGTTAACATTCCACACTACTTCAGACAAAAGGATAGAAAGGAAACCTCAATCAATACTGGAATGAGCAATAACAGTGGTCTTGACAAAACCTATTTTCCTGGCAAAATCTTTTAAGAGAAAGTTTTCATACATTTCAACTGTTGCATTGGCTGCTCGGTCATTGACTACCGAATGTTTCTTTATAAGGAAACGGTTATTATTACCATTATCATTACAATATCGGAAACAGAGATAAGGAGAGACAGTGGGCCAATTAGCTGGACAGTTTGTGTGAATGGATAGAGGAACGGGGGCTGGAGGAAGGGTAAAAAGACAAACGTTACTAAGAGCACAAGGAATAGGAAGTTGTGGAGAGCCATGATCGCCCACGTATGAAGGGACAGTGCACAGAGAAGAATTAAAATATCACGTGCTTTGAATCATTTGTACCGGTTTGGGTATGTTAGTCACTTTAATGTATGGCTTCCACATAACCAAAATGTTCCATTTTGGAAACAGATTGTGACAGGCGATGAAAACTGGATTCTTTACAAGATCGAACACAAGAGATCGTGGCGCAAACGAAATAAGTTACCACAAATTGAATCAAAAGCTGATTCTCTTACAAGTATAACGATGTTATCTATTTTCTGTTATGAATTACTTCCGGAGAATCAAATGATTGATTCGCACTAATACTGTTCCGAATTAGATGAAGTGAAAACAGCAATAGGGGGAAAAGCATAATATTCAATCAACGAGAAAGTTTCTACTCTTTCACTACATTTACCATTCGATGAATACGCATTTGATGAACATTTATTCCAATCTTTAAAGAAAAAAAAATCATTCCCATGAAAGATTGCAATGCCTATCGCAGTTTGTTGCAGACAAAGATAAAACGTTCCGGAAGATAGAATGGCTAAGTAGGCAAAAACTATCAGATGATGATGGAAAAAAGCTAAAGTTAAAATTAGTTTTAATTGTCTTACATTTTTATATTCTTTTTTGGACACCAAATAAATTCTTTTATTCTTTACTGGTATAGGCAAATGCTCTAGGAATTTATGTGTGTGCGTATATATCGGTAAAATGTATAAATTCATCTTAAAACTCCAATATGAAATAAGTAGAAAAGTACCCAGAATCTGTTAAGAACAATCTTCCTCCTTCTCCTCCTTTCTTTCATCTGCAATATATCAATCATTTTTACGATACAATGATTTATGCTAAATAAGATTCCTTGGTTTGTTTTTAACCCACGACTGCTTTAGTCATAGCGGGGTGGGGAATCTGTCGAAAGAAGTAGACTTTGATTCTTCTTCCGCATGATCTTTTCAGTGGGCTTCCAGATAACCTGGCAGCGCCCATCTCCTCCCCAGGTTCTTGATCAACGACCGAAGACCACGGAATATGGTGTAAGTCGCCTTCGGTCCGTACACTAGGCCTTCAGGTTTTGAATGTAAAGTTGTCCTTTTCCTACACCGGTTTCTACCTAAGGCTATGCGACCCAGTTTGCCCTGCTATTTCACCCATAACTAAGGTGGAGGAAGCAAATGACCCTCCTCAGGTTTTGACTCTAGAATTGTCCTTTGCCTACACTGGTTGCCACCCAAGGCTATAGGACCTAGTCTGCTTGCTATTTTACCCAAGTGAGAAAAGATGGATTTATACTTTTTACCAAGTGACGTAAGTGAATTTAATAAACTCGACTGGGATTCGAACTCGACTCTCTGATTCCCCAAACCTAGTCGCTATTCATTACTCCGCCTCCTCGGTTAGGTTAGATTGGTTAATTTTACTTTCCGTTACTAGTGTTGGGCACTGTCGCAGCGTTAGTTTCCTTGACTTTTCAAACACACCATTTAAAAGTTTATAGATTTATCATTTAGTTCATAAAAGTTTTTTTTATATATTGTATTTGTTTTCCTTTTTTCCTGTTTTTTTTTCATAGGATAAATAAAAATGGAAAAAAGGTCTTATTTCAAAGCACCGAATTAAGGGGTCAGTATTAAAAAAATGAATTATTAAGTTTCAAAAAAGAAAGACGTTTTGTGGAGAGTTCAAATAACCTTCGGTACTTACGGAGAGTTAACGACATCTCAACCATTGTTGGATGATTTAA
Organism: Acanthosepion pharaonis; assembly: GCA_903632075.3. NCBI lineage: Eukaryota > Metazoa > Mollusca > Cephalopoda > Sepiida > Sepiidae > Acanthosepion > Acanthosepion pharaonis. The sequence continues at coordinate 1,640,835 of CAHIKZ030000568.1, forward strand.
TTCCGAATACAAGTCTGATGGACCAAAAACTGTAATGAACCAGTATAAAGGTAGACACTGGTCTGATATGCTCGAGACTCAAAAAGGTAGACACTAGTCCGACATGCTCGAGACTCAAAAAAGGTAGACACTGGTCTGACATGCTCGAGACTCAAAAAGGTAGACACTGGTCCGACATGCTCGAGACTCAAAAAAGGTAGACACTGGTCTGACATGCACGAGACTCAAAAAGTTAGACACAGATTCATTTTGCACGAGAGTCAATGTCAAATATAGAATTTGGTTGAGTTTATATCTGAGTCCGTTAGGTTTTACTCGAGTGGTGGTCCGTTAGGCTCTAGTCGTGTGGTGATCCGGTTTGTGACGGCTGTGATCACTCTGTAAGGAACGTAGTCGGTGTATTCCGAGTCTTGCTGACAGGGTCAGTTTCCTTGTTATTTAATCCAAATTTTTCAATTTTCTTATCCAGTTTTTCTTCGTGCCTCATGAACATTGCGCATTTTTTGTTTCCCAATTCCACTTCACGGACTTTTCTATGATTTCCTCACATTGTGCAAATTATGACACCAGGAACTTTCACTTTAATGTAATGTTTCACGTAGGCTTTAAAAATACCTAGGTCATTTCGGTCAGATCGCAGACAGTGTCTTAACCCTTTTTTTTTTTTTTTTTCGTATTTAAGAAGAACTGTCAAGAGGACAAGTACTCGCGTGAAATTAATATGATACCCTAGCGAAATCATGAGCTTTTGTCGCAGGTTGCACGCACGCGTAATTATATCTGTCGCCTGGTGTGCTATAATCCTGACCTCGTGCTAAATCTAGTTATTTATTTAAATTTAAAGTTAAGCGTCCTTTTATTTTCAGCGTTTCTCTCGATATAATTACAACTGACATTGGCTTTTCATTCACTTCAGCTATATATATATATATATATATATATATATATATATATATATATATATATATATATATATATATATATATATAACCCTAGTCTGAAGAAGTGCTTTTTAAATGACGAAACGTGTGGTATACGATTTTTATATATAATGTTTGTGTTTGTTTTATGGACACATCATCTTGAAACACCAGTTCTCGTACGATCACCGAAGTTAAGTAACGTCGAGCCTGGTCATTACCTAGATGGGTGACCGCTTGGGAATACTAGGTACTGTAAGCTTGGATGCGCGGTTGGTGTAATGGAATTGTTAATCGAAGAGTCGAGTTCCAATTCTTGCTGGGTTCGTTATATATTCACTTACGCGCAAATAACCTTGGGAAAGGTATGAACCTTTGTGGATGGTTTGCTAAAATGTAAGTGACATGGTGGGTCCTAGCCGTTAAGGTTAGACCTGGCAGAACCAAGGAATGTAGTTCGTCCGCGCACTTTCCATGATAGTAGCGATAGAGTAATCAGAGGCTCGCTACATCCTGCCTGTGAGAGAGAGGTTGGCGGGTGTAAAATAATTCGTCACCCACAAGGACTCAGAGATGCTTTTGAGCTCTATCGAGACTGGAAAGTGAGGACTGGGCATCTCCCACCCAAATATGACAACAGTGCTCCATTTTCGGCGTCATAGTTAAAATGTATGATATATTTTTGTCATCTCCTGTTGAATGGGAAACTATTTTTTCTCTTTCGCGATTTAATATTCATTAACTTACAGACAGCGAATGCATATACATTTGTCTGCAGACGCAGTGGATCAAAACGCTTGGCAGATTCCATTCAAGAAAAATACCAATACTACTTTCGGGGGTTGGTTCATCATGACATAGACGATCATCGTTCTTCACAGTCCCCTCTACTTTACAGCCCTTAATAAATTTTTTATAAATGTAGTTCTACAGAAGCATGCTTGAGAATACAATGGACCGAGCATGTGAGCAACAATGACGTTTTATAGAAAATGTAAACAATAAGGAAACGTATGCTTGACATCAAAGAGAGACGGTTAAAATTTCTAGGACACATAATGAGGAAAGACGGCTTGGAAAATCTGATACTCTGGGTTTGTTTAATAGTTTAATAAAATTTGTTATTCATTCAAAAGAAGAGAAAACATTTTAGAATCTTCTTTTATCTGAATAATCCTTTCAAGACATGGCGGATCATATCCCTCCACAACTTTCTGTCTTTTGTTGTGCTAATTAACCTTTGACATCATTATTTTCCCATATTCTGCCATCCCTTCACACAAACTCGTCAGGTTGGTTACTCGCTGTTTTCCCTTGTCCCTCTTGACTTTAATGTCCTGTGAGTGTCAAATTCTCCAAGCAGTCTTTCCTCATTATGTGACCTAGAAATTTCAACTCTATCTTTCTCATGATTACTTCCCTTTTTATTTTTGTTTTCCTTAAAAATGTTCATATACTCTCTCCATGGAATTCTCAGCATTAGTCAGTAGAACCATATTTCCGTCGTTTCAAGTCTCTTCTTTATCTGTGAAAAGATTGTCAATCAGTTTGGAGATTATATATTATAAAGCAATTAGTACTCTTATGTGCTAATACCCTTGGGAAAGGTATGAATCCTCTTCTTCTCTCCCAGCTATGGGTAAAATAGCAGGACAGGCTGGGTTCTGTAGCTTTGGATAGTGACTGGTCTACCGCAGAAAGAAATGGCAACCTACTGCGGGAAAAAAAATCTGCCTCGTCAGTCATGTATCAAAAGATACATGCTCACCTAAGCGTGTATCACGCATGGCATATAACTGATGTCTAAATATTTTGAATTTTTAGAATAATATTGTCTGACACTTGCTTTCATCAATCATAAATCTTCATTCACTCAGAATTTTAATGCGCACCGCTAATTAGATATTTATTTTCTGGATTATGACACTCAGACCGACATAGCTGTGAGATTTGAAAACAACAAAACAATACATGTTGTTCGTCCTTGTGTGTTCGTGATAGGTACTTTATCTACCTTTGGTTTGGTTCCAGAATAATAAACATGGCGACTTGGGCACTCGTACTTGTCTAGACTACAAAATGCAAACACTTTGGCACATGTCCTACCCTCATTTCTTTCTTGGCGATGCCGGAAAGCACCCAGTTATGACATCCTCGACTCTCTCTCCCCAACGTACCTGTTAATGGGCGAATATTGCATCTCTTTTTTTTCTTTATTTTAATGGCTATTCTAACGAGTGCAATCAAGTAATACGCATTTCTATTGAAAGTTTGTAAACACTCTTTTATGGCTGGCCGCTCGTACCCGACTATGCCTATCTGCTTCGGTGTCTAGCTAATCTCACTTTTAGACGCCTGCTCAGGCATATCTTTGTTCATCACCCACGGATGCTGAACAGATCTTAGTTACATTTTCTTGGAGAAAACGCATAATCTGGTGTGCTCAGTAATTAAACAAAACCAGTACATTGAAACCCTCCGTCACGATGACTTGCGACTTCGTGGACAACTTCCGAACAGTTCTGTCTAACTAATTTCACCCACAAGGCTTGAATCAACCTAATATGATTTTCAGGGACTTCGTAACGGTGCTGCACGTTGGGATCGTCTTCCTAAGCCGATATTATCAAGAGGTCGCCCTCCATAACGACATGTTATAATTTAAACCAAATTAGGAATAAATCTAAAGATTAAAATACGAACTAATTTTTTTAAATTTATTTTTTTTTATTGGAAATGTGAGCAAAATAATAAAGTTTCCTGTTATTATTACAACTGATGATGATGATGTTTGTTTCGTTGTTACATTATTTTGAAACTATTTAGAACAGAAAAATTCTTAAGCATAAATTTCGTTCGACGTTTATAATATATATATATATATATATATAGTGAAACCTCGGTTCAAGAATTTAATTCGTCCCTGAAGGCCGTTCTAAACCGAAACTATTTTTCCAAATTTTTTTTTTTAACAATAAAAATTATTTATTGAAAAAAGTTTGAACAAAGTAACTATAAACAATTTTTTTTTTGCTATCCTCTACTAGCCACAATGATGGCGAAAGCATTACCTCAAACCATCGCCAGTGAGACACGCTGCAAGAGCCACTCCGTTTCGCGAGGCTCATCCCTTAATCGAGACGCCATCGCGCAATCCTCGAAAGGAACGCCATCGAACGAGGGCCAATAACCCCAGAAGTCTCCACTATCACAGAAGTAAAAAAAAAAAACTCTATTAGTAAGAGAGGAATATTTAACTATTTTTTTTTTTTATCTCTGCGTAGAGAAAAAGGTTACAGTACAGGAAAATTGGTGCGTGGGGGAAAGCACAACATAACACTCGAATATATACAACACAGCAATCGACTCAGAATTTTTTCCGTTCGGGTTAACTCCGTTCGGCAATGTTCGAGAACCGAAATTTTGTTCGATATTTGAGGAATTTTCATCTCAAATTTCGAGATTTGTTCGACATATTAGACGTTTGAAGACCAAGGTTGCACTGTATATATAAGGGAGAGATTATAATTGTTCCAACGAGAGAAGGGTATGTTTTACAGAGAAAAGATAAGCCTCGATAAAAAAATCTGTTTTCTCTTTAAAATATACTTTTCTCTTCTTGAAACAACTATAATCTCTACCATATATATATATATATATATATATATATATATATAATTTCCCAAGAGGATAGAATCCAGGTAGAATTCAATGTCCAGGACAGAGTAAGAATATTATATAAAAGTCTCAAACACTAATATTCCTTGGTTATAATTTATTACATTGGAATCGTAATCACGATCCAAATCATCAGATCTACAAATTGAATTGATTTTATATATATATATATGTGTGTGTGTGTGTGTATTAAAGAAAAAAGAGAAGCCGCATATGGAAAATAAAGTATAATAGACATTATAAAAAAAATCCACATTGTAATCAAAAACGTTTGAGGCTTCTCTTTTCTCTTTAAAAGTTTTGGGTAAGAATGTGGATTTTTTTTTAAAAATATACATTGTACTTTATTTTTCATATGCGGCTTTTCTTTTCTTTAATAATAAAAATATAGTTTTAAGGTGTACTATATTTATGGGTTGAAATGCTCAATATCAGCGACAGAGCGTACGTAAATATAAAAGTGACCTGACGATTGCGTTTAAGCATGAAACAGACTGTTGCCGCTGGGTGTTGGCCTCAATGTCCACTTATATATGTGTGTGTGTCTGTCTACAATTTATCTTTACATAAATACTACCGTCATTATAATAATTCTCATTAATATTAGTCGAATGACTTTTTCGTTGTAATATCAGAAGTAGGCATTAAAGTTCTCGATAGATAATTATATCAGAAAAATGATTTTGAAAAATATGAATGAAACATTTTCTCAATTTATTATTCTTTGTTAGTGTTATATAGGAATAAATGGATCGCCAGTGAGCAAATACAGGCGATGATCCTATTATTGAATCACGTGACTATAGACAAAACGCATATATCGGAAGTTGCGTGACGTCTAGTTTGATCGCCATTCCTAGTCTATCCTCTATTACTATTCAGATCTCTTTTTCTAGTTTTCTCTGTTACTATACGAATCGCTATTTCCATTCTATCCTCTATCACTATACGGATTACTGTTCGAGCGAGTATTATCGACCAAATACGATTAGTGCGAAGTTATTTGTATTTGTGATTATAAAGTCTATACTACAATGAGCATTACGAACGTGACAACGAGTATTCGTTGACATTACAAAAGTGGCAACAAGTGCTCGATGACATCACTAAAGTTAGTATTTATTATTCTGTAATTTTTTTTGTTTCTTTTACTGCTGATGATGGTAGGAAATGTTTTACTGTTTAAGCGTTTTTATATAAAATTTGCTGAGTTCGTTACATTCGCTTTCGCACAAATACTCTTAAGAAATGAATCCATCTCGTCACCCCCTCCCAAATATGGGTTAAATAGCAAGGCAGACTAGGCTGTTCAGCTGTAATTTGTAACCAGTCTAGGAAAAGGAAAATTCTGAATTCAAAATCGTATGTAGCCATCAAAAAGATCGTCGAGTTCTTTATAATTCTGTAATCTCTATATTATTATTGTTTCTTTTTTCATAATGTTATATAGGAATAAAGTGTCGTTGCCGACACTGGAGTTCGATCACAGATTACCAGAGAGCAAACATAGGTGATCCTATTTTTAATAAGTAGATCATGTGATGGCAAAGGAAATGTATATATGGGAATTAGCGTGGCGTCTAAGTGATCACTATTTCTACACTATCCTCTATTACTATACGGATCGCTGGGAAAGGTGTGAATCCTCTTCTTCTCTCCAACCAGCTATGAGTAAATAGCAGGACAGACCGGGTTCTATAGCCTTGGATGGCAAATGGTCTACCTCATAAAGAAATGGCAACCTACTGCGGGAAAAATCTTTCTCGTCAGTCATGTATCGAAAGATACATGATCGCCTAAGCGTGTATCACGCATGGGACATAACTGACTGACTGATTCGCTATACTATTCACTATACGGATTACTATTCAGTGGTTACTTTTCATACGAGTGCTATTCGAAGGCGTCTGATACCAGTATTGTTCAACGGTGTTACTATAGTTGTATCTGCGATTACAAAGTCTATACTATGAGCATTACGAAAGTGACAACAAGTATTCGCTAACATCACAAAACATAATTTCTAAAATTTCTATTTCCATAATTTTACAATGTCTTTTTCTATCTTAACATAATATTTTTTCGTATGATCCATGATAACTTTTATAGATCTGAAATTAAAAAATATAATTCTTGATCTGCATGATAAAATCTCGACACACCAAATATGTTATTGTAAATATTTCTAATAGAAACACATCAATTGAAATTCCCATAGCATATTTATTATATGCTATATTTATCATATATATCGTTTAATTCTTTCTATATTTATAGGAGAGGGGAATGATCAGTTTGGGAAGTAGAGCTTTTATATATATAAACCCTGTGGATATAAAAATCAACACTTCTTAGTGACAGATTAACGCTTCATCGCAATCTTCAGATCTTAGGTTGAAGATCGACCGGTTCACACAACTCCCCAGTCTTTTGAACAGGAGTAGAGGTTTATCCCTTGTTCCTTGTTTAGGATTGGGTTTCCGGTTCCTTCTAAAGTCTACTTCACCTCTCTACTCCTAATGTCTGCACTAAAACTCTTAAATTTTATTCACTAATTATTTATTTTATTCTATTTTTTCTCTCCTCCACCAATAGGGGTAGATAGGTTCGCCTATCGTCCGGTTTACACTCCTCCTGGTCTTTAGAACAGGAGTAGAAGTGTATCCCTTGCTTCCTGTTTAGGATCGGATTTCTGATTTTTTCTAAAGTATACTTCAATTCTATATTCCTAACGCTTTTCCTTACGTTGATACAACTCCACGCAGTAACCCTCTACCTTGAGTGGCTCTTGGGCCTGGTATTGGGTGAATATTAGTAAAAAAAAAAAAAAAAAAAAAAAAAACTCATGGTGTATATGAGGGCGCTGGAAAGCAGAACGAATCGAAAATTTTTCACCACGCCCACTTGTAGTGAAAAGTTTAAATTTATTCAGTTTGGTCTGAATATTCATTATTTTTTTTATTCTTTTATTTCTTTTAAGCAAGGTAGAGTTACTTCTTAATAATATCCGCTTGGAGAGACCATCCCAGCGTGTGGCACCGTTACGAAGTCCTCGAAAATCATATCAGGAATTGACCCAAGCTTTGTGGGTGAGATGGGTTAGGCAGAACTGTTTGGAAGTCGTCTATGAAAAAATATACACATATTAAAAAACGGAGTGTTTGAATAACATTTGAAGTTTATAGTGTGTATATATATATATATATATATATATATATATATATATATATATATATATATATATATATCGAAATGTATATAGCGTCGATTATAATAAGTAGAATATATCGCAAGTCCTTTACATAAAAAACGACAAAAATTCTCAACACCCTGAACTAGAAACAATGCCTGCAAATAAAACTGACAATTGGTTGTTTATAGACAGGATTGGTATATTAACTTCCTGTAACTGCTGAATTATGTTCCAATAAAAGAAAATTATTTTCCTTAACACCAAAAATAAACATCTATTTTAGTACTTTTATTTATTTCTCTTATCCAAGCATCTATACCAAATCGTGCCAATGGATGATTTTGAAGCGAAATTACTTCTTTGGCAACACTCGCCGATACCCTAACCGCTTGACATCATATAATTTTACATATTTCCTGTTTCCCATTTTTTTCTCGTTTTCCTTTTCTTCGTCATATATAAAAATAACTAATTCCTCTTTTTCTCACATTTCAATCCAATCTTTTTTTCTGTAACGATCTTCCTTCCTTCCTTTTCTTCTCTTTCTTTCGTTACTTTTCTTCCTTTCTCTTCAAATTTGCACCATCAGATTCCACTTTAAATGTTTTTCTAATTTTCATTCAAGCTTTCTTTGTAAGTTAACAAGTTTGTGGCTCTTGTTTGTATGTATTTTTAGGTGACGGTGCGTATTAACTATGTAAACAAATAAGATAGAAAACCCACACAAAAATCTTGTGTTTCTCTTACGGACGTTTATTCCTTTTATGTTGATTGTATTGAAACAAAGTTAATTGCCGCTTGAGTATGTCTGTTTTCCTTTCTTGTTCAGAAATATTTTATGGGACGTAAGGACAAGAGCGGGTAAAGATGGTCGAGCTCAAATCAGCCTCGCGCTTTGTTGGGATGGCCGAACCTCTACATCATGAGTAGAGCTGCTGAAAATACGTCCGAACATTCTCGTTGGAAAGTGGAAAGATTATGTCCATTCCGGAAGTGGAGTCATAAAATCTCACATGTGACCAGTAACCCTTTCCGGTTTCTTTATAAATTACATCATGGGAAAATGAATTTACTTATTTTTATTTATTATTATTTTATTGGTTTTATTTCATTTTCTCACAACGAAGCCAAACCAAGCACAAAACCAAAAATTGCCGACGTCTTTAAAAGAATCAAACGAACTATCGACAAAACTCACTACACCCTCAGGAGAAACCTGGTTTAATTTTGTTGTCTTTTTCGGATGGACATTTGCATTAGTACAGCAATAGACGTACTGAAATCTTTACTGAATTTGTTTCTCTCTGAGAAATTGAATTTTGTGTTTGGATTGACTTTATATTCATACTAATTCGGTAAGGAACGTTGAAGAACGAGGTTTCACTGGTGCATAGAGAACAACTAAAACATAATCAACACCTACTTTGAAGAACATCCAATGCACTTGTGGAAAAGCACAGGAGGAGGAGTAATAAAGAATCAGATAGACTACCTACTGTAGGGAGACAATAATTGTCTTCCCTTGGATTGGCGGTGGGGATTAGGACATCGCGTGTCCGTTAGTTACGTGCAAATTCAGCCCCTTACCAAAGTTGCTTTTAGAGGAGTTTTTACTTTTATTCGTTGAAAAGTTGACATCTTATTTTCCTGAAGTCCACATATGTGGAGAAGGGACATTATTGTTCGCTGCTTTTGGTTGAGTGAAAAAGAAACCTTTGTCACCAACTTCGGCAAGGCACTTTTTTTCACCAGGAAAAGGAAGACATTTTGTATTTATTTTTTATGTACCTCAGTCAAGAAGGCTCGTTCTTGGATCAATGTACAAACTGTACATCCATCTGTTTTTAGACACATACGATTTGTTGTAACATCTATTGTATTTATTAAATGTTTTAATTGTGTATGGGTGTATCTTGTCTTTCATTTCCGTTTATTCAGTGTATCAATACACTAATGCTAATATGCTGGTGTGTAGGAAACTATTCAATATCTATCTAGCATCAGATTACCGGTAAATTATGACTGACAAATAAAATTATACTAATAAGTTGTACTAATACTACCAATTAGTAAAAGATGTAAAAAATATACAATACTACACTCTACAACACATACGCAAAATTCTGACTGCAGGAGCGATCGTACCGCAGTTATATGCAAACTAAGTATAAAATTACAAAAAAATTAAAGAATCCTGAAACAACGCCTACTCGACAATAAAACAAACTGAAGAACGACTCCATTTGCAAACACCTGCAGCCATTGTTATTAACAAACATAAATCTTTGGGAGAGGTCAGGAAACGCCTTAAATGAAGCAAGAGTGACAACAGCAAATGAAGTTATCCCAAAGAAAAATAAGTGAATGGCAGATTAAATTCTCAAGTTAATAAAATAGGGGAAGCAGACAGAAGTCAAGAAATGGTGCAGAGTATATCATATTAATCAAGGATATTAGAAGTGAAATCGAGCAAAAGATGAATGACTCAACGAGAAATGTTCAGAAATCGAAAAACCTGCCGAACATAAAAATAAGAGGCACGCATAAAAATATAGAAGAATTAACAGAACAGAAAACTTTATCTTCGGCAGCATGCATAAAATGTAAAAAGCAAACAATCATAATGAAAAAAGAATGAATGCCAAATGTTTCCTTATAGGGAAATGGCTCTGATCTTTCACCTTCTTTATATCTACTCGTTCCCTCATCTAATTGCTTCCTCCGATCTTCATGTACGGATTAACCTCTAAGCCCAACGGAACTGTTTCAACTCACAAGAGAAAGGGCGAAAGGCGGATCACTAAATCCTTAAACTAGTTGTTTCGGACAGACAGAGCTCATAAACTTAAGCAGGTACCGCGTCAATGTGAAGGAAAACTGATTTAAAATCAGTAACAAATTATGAAGCACTTATTTCGATTAACCGCGTTACTTAGAACGATTACTTGGCTACTTATGTAAATGCAAAACCAGGTGGCTATAAAAAGACACTGTTGATTATTTATGGCTAATTTGTTTAAATAGTGCACTGACAATTGTTTGTGTTGCGTGGCAATAATTGTAAGTAAACTGATGCACTAACCAAGTAACCAAGTAATCATTTCAATCTGTTGTCAACTATTAACCTTGAGATAAGTCAATATGATAAATAGATAACATTTTCCCAGTTATTACAATGGTTATAGGGCAGTGGTGTGTATCTATCTATCTATCTATCTATCTATCTATCTATCTATATATATATATATATATATATATATATATATATGCACGGGCATATATAAGGGTGCGATAGATAAATTTTCGTCTAAATTACGCAAAAATGAAAATAACACTGACATCTCATTTTAGCAGATATACCGACACAAAAATATCTTGAAATACTAAAGAGTAAATTTATTCAATAAAATTGTCATTGGCTTCAACCACGCCTCCAGACGGCTTCGGAAACTCCTGCAACTCTTCTGGACGGTCTCCTTGTTTAAGTTGGTGAATGCTGCCATAATCCTTGCTTTCAGTTCATCTTTGGTGTTACAAGGAGTTTTGTTGGACTTTCGCTCAACCGCGCCCCACACATAATAATTAAGGAGTTGCAGTCTAGGGAGTTTGGTGGCTAGATGTAAGGAGTAATGTGGTCGCAGAGACTGAATACTCCTGCTTGTCTGGCATGATGCAGAGCCCTGTTGCCAGATATAGTCTTCTAGCAGCCACCATCTTGACCCAGGGCAGCACTACCTCCTCAAGACATGGTTTAGGCTTCCGTGTTGAGTCTGTGACCTTGTGGGAAGAAGAATGGAGGCATAACTTCGCCATCACTAGTGATCACTCCAAACACCTTCGTAATCATCATTAGACTCATCCAACTCTTTCCGAATCATATGCACTGTCCTCAGATTGGCAAACAAAATGAAATGTTTGTATTGGAGCTTCCAACACGAATGACAAGCAGTACAGCATGCCGTTTCCAAATTTCTAGCAGAGGGAATTGCGTCATGGTGCTCTTTTTCTTATAGACGTTGCCCAACTAGCCCTACTATACTGTGTAGTCGACAAAATCAAAAACAACGCGCATATTAAAAATATAAAATGGCAACAACAATTTACACATCACATTCTGTATTTGTGATATCGATCTTGAATATTTCTCAAATGCAAGAAATTATGCAGCACTTATTTTGATTAACCGTGCTACGTAAAATGATTACTTCGCTACTTATGAAAACACTCTTAGTTGGCAATAATATAAGTGACTGGTGGCTACAAAAAAAATCACTGTTGATTATTTATGGTTAATTTCTTTAAATAAGGCACTGACTTTTGTTTCTGTTGCTTTGCGATAATTGTCAGTAAAATTGCACTAAAATAATTTGTTGATTGATTGATTGATTTGTCTTTTTACAGCTTATCAACCTTTTTAAAGGCTATTTAAAACATATTTTGGGATTGTAAGAAGTTTTGGAGATAATAATTTTCTGATACAAGACTTACTATTTAACCCTTACTTGGGAGGAGAATAGGCGGATTCACATCTCTTCTAAACGTATTTGCACGTAAGTGAATATAACGAACCCAACTGGAATTCGAATGCGGCTGTCCGATTTCTCATCCCGAGCCTTTATCCATTACAACACCTGTTATTCTCGAGCGGTCACCCATCTAAGTAATGACTAAGTTCAACGTTGCTTAACATCTGTGATCGGATGAGAACCGGTGTTTCAATGTTATATGGCCGTAAGCCACGCACTAAAATAAGTAACCAAGTAATCGTTTTGAATTCTCTGAATATCAGTTCCTTTAAACCCTCCGCTGCTTTGCGGCTATACCCAACATTTTTTTTCAATCGAGTTCACCTCAAGCAAGAAAAAAATAATAAATAAAACACAACAAGGGTTGGAAGAATTAAAAAACAGAAACATTACTAAGGGTCGAAAACAATAGAAGAAGTAACCATGGGGCAGTAGATAGTGATCAATATTGCATTTAAATTTTTGAAAATCGATGTTGACTGGAAAGCATGGAGCCGGGAGGTAGTTCCACAAGCGAGAAGTGCGAGAAAAGAAACTGTTAGCATAGAACTTACGGTTACATTTAGCCAACTCGACTATGAATTGATGAGACCTTATCGCCTGTCTAGTACAGCGCTTAAATTCATAAAGTATGAGGAAAAAATGTCAGAAGTTTATTCCGAGAGAAAATCTTGTTGGAGTCTATGAGCCATTTCGTGCCCGTATTGGCAATTCCTGCAGCGATGTTGGTGCCATATGTATCGGCACTTTACTTTCCATTTGGGGGACCGCCGTCTGCATGGATAACAGATTGTCTCCCAACCATTTCTTTCTTCAGACCCTTCATTTCATTCTTTCTGTTTTCTTCCTCCTCCTCTTTTTCTTTCCTTGTCTTCTTTCTTTTCAATCTTTTTTTCCTCGTCTTCTTTCTTTTCTTTCTTTTCTCCTTTTTTTTTCTTTTCGTTCATTCTTTTTTCCTCCTCTCCCTCCTCCTTTTTCTTTTCTCTTCTTCTTTCTTTTCTCCTCGTCATTCTTCTTTTCTTTTCGTTCTTTCTTTAGCCTTCTTTCTTTTCGTTCCTCTTTTCCCCTCTTTCTTTTCGTTCCTCCTCCTCTCCCTTTTTCTTTACGTTCCTCCTTTTCTTCTCTCCCTTTTTATTTCCATTTCTTTTGTTCATCCATTCATCCTTTCTTTCTTCTCCTCCTGCTTTTCTTTTCTTTCTCCTCTTTTTTCTTTCTATTCCTTTCCTTCTTTCCTTCTTCTTTCCCCTCTTTTTTCTTTCTATTCTCTTCCTTCTTTCCTTCTTCCTTCTCCTCTTTTTTCTTTCTATTCTCTTCCTTCTTTCCTTCTTCTCGCTCCTCCTCATCTTCCTATCTGTTCCTTCTTTTCCTCTGATTTCCTTCTTTTTTTCCTTTCATTTTCTTTTTTTTTCTTCCCCGTTATCCTTTCCTGTTTTTATTTCGTTCATTTTCTCTTTATTCCTTTTTCTCATTCTCCCTTTGTCGCCTTCCTTGATTCTTTTTTCATTCTTCTTTTTCTTCTCCCTTCTTTCCTTCTATTCATTTATTCTCTCTTTCGCTCCCTCTTTAAATCCTTTTTAATCTCAGACGAAATCGACCCAATAAGCATACTTATGTATTTCATTAACACCATTTATGTTTCTACGCACATCATCCGCCAATGACACTCTCATTATCTTCTCTTTCTTCTCGTTATTTCTCGTTTTTTCACCGACTCTTGCAAGAAAAATTCGTCTGCCAATCAATCATTCTTCTGTCTTCAATTTCATCCCCAGAGACCTTATCGCATTCTTGTTACGGGTGTCTGACGTAGAAAATATCACCACCTACCTGAACAGAATTTCCTTTGACGAAATCTTGACGATGACTCCAGCGAAGGACAAGTGCATTTTTTTTTTATATCCTTTATTTCCAAAGTCAGTCTTATCAAAGCAAAGGCATTCTTTTGCTTATCCATCATATTTGCTTTTATATCTATTGTTCTTTTGTATCTATATAAGCAAGCGCACAAGTGTGTAGCTTCTGGTGGGGGATTGTTTGCGTGCAGCGAAGATCTTGGATCTATCGGATAATAGAAACTTGAGTTTAAAGCTTTCATAGAAAATAATACGAATCTAAAAATGACTTCTTCGATGTTTCTCTTTTTTTTTTTTTTTCTTTTTTTTTTTTTTTTGTTGATTGCAAAAGTTGACCATCCGGGGCACAAAGGAATCCCAGATCTATAAGGCTGTAGTTTAATAATGGAAAAAGCATTTATTTCACGCAACAGATATTTATTATTCAGCATAAACGCTTTCGCTGTCAGTGCACTTTATCCAACGGTTCTTCATACATAAATCGTAAAGATCAAACATTATACAGTGCAGATTTCAGACCAAAATTACAGCTAGCTATATCAGGCTACAAATTTATTGATCTATTATCGTACCCTTATACAGGATTAAAATGTATAGGAAATGAAAAATCCCTTTTGTTTTGAGTTGAAATCAGTTGTCCTTTTTCTTGGTTACATTAGCTTGTTGGGTAACATTGGAAGACCTTGGTAGTATGAAGATTACTATCTAGCCATTTATGATAAAAATAAATGGCTATGGAGAAGAGATGTTTTTTTTTTGTTTTTTTTTCTAGAATCAAAACATGAAAACAAACTATTACGTATCTTCCTAACCCTGAAATAAAATCTACTTGGTACTACAAAAGCGGTCGTTACTCCCACGTCCGACTCGTTATGATGCAAAAGTCTGCGTCTATCTAGACGTATGCAAAGCCTCTTCTCATCGTGGCGTCTAATCGAAAATTGTTCTCTGTACAGAGTGGGCTTCACTGATTGGCCGTTAATGCTCACATGACCGGCCAAGCGCGGCGCATACTATTTGAGGAAGAGGAAGAAAAGTAAACCCAACACGGGTAAATGATTCAAAATTACGTGTTCACTTAATTCATTTAATTCCAAACATTATATAGAGACATGTGATGGCCGAGTCTGTGTTTCAATAATAAGTGTAGAGAAGGTTAGTCAGTCTTTCTACAAAAGCGAGGTGCCAGGTTAGGACCAATAACATTGCAGACACTTTGGATTTTGTCAAGTATCTCGAGATATATAGTAGGAACACTAGATCAGATATGATACCAATATTCAATGCATGGACGAATGGTAGATTGATAAACGTGTAAGATGGATTCTGACAAAAGAAAATTGTGTGGTACGATACAATTAACCAACTTTCCTATCAGTCGACCTAGTAATTGATCCAATATAACCATTTGACTTACTTGATAGTAGAAATCGGGACCAAGAAGACACAATTGGTATAATGTATATTTTCGTTTTAATGTGGATTACTACTCTTGTTCATTCCCGTATAGCTTTATTTTCCCAAAAGCAGTCATGGTTTATTCAGTGTTTTACTACAACTTCTTAGTCGTTCTTGCAAAATAGCATGTAACCAAGATATAAAAAATCAGTCACTTGATAATGTCTTTTTTTTGTTTATTTGGATGTTAAATTGTGATTTTGCCTTGTTTGTTGTCATAGAAACAATCTTCTTAAGGTTTATTTCAAGACCTACTTCATTTGTGCTTTGAGGAAGATTGTTAAAAAATATTTGGAGATCATTTAAAGTGTTGTTTGTCAGGGCAGTTTTATATGGTTGTTATTGTGTGCCATGCACTCAAAAACCGTATATACCAAGTAAAATATCTTCAAATAAATTGAAAGAAATTTGGCAAATAGTTTGTCCATCCGTCAGAATTCTTCTCTTCTTAAGATTTTTTAAGTGGAAAAAAAGTTTTCAGGTGACGTGTTTCGTCCTTTAGGACTTCATTGGCCTAAAGTGATGTTTACGTGATGTTATTACACATGTGCATGAAGGAGAGGGGCCGCTGAAATTTGGGTATAAGTGTTTAGGTATATGGATTTTTGTACAAAACACACTCAATACATTACCTACCCACCGTAATGAGACTGACAATAATTTTGATTTAAAAAAAATGCCCTTTTAATTAAAAGAAAAAGCAATTTACTTCGACGAAAATGTATAAAAACTGGTTTAATCGCTAGATCATCCCGTCCAGGTTCTTACATTTCACCTTCCTTAGTAGATCCTCTGATATCACAATGTGAGACGTGATAAAACCATATAGAAAAAGAAACTAAATGAAATTGACTAGACTATATAAACACACGCACATCTCATATATATATATATATATATATATATATATATATATATATATATATATATTAGATGGGGAGAGAGAGATAATCAGTAACTCCAAAATGAGAAAGCGGAAGTAATTCCGTTTATTTTGACGTCGAAATGTCGATGTTTATTTCCATCATCCCGAAAGCCGTAAGCTGTTTATCATATCTATTAAAATGAATGTGTTATATATTATATGGGAGTCAATGTTCGCCTTTCTCTCGGGGAGGTGACTTCATGACGTTATCGGCCTGAGGAGGCAATCTCAGCGTTTCGACCGTTGGAAAAGTTGTGAAATACTACGAGTTGACCCAAGCCTTGTGAGTGATGTCGGGTAGACGAAACTGTTCGAAAACTGCCGATGGTTGTTGTGTTAGCACGAAGTCGCAAGTCATCGGGACCAAGGTTTTGAGCGTACTGGTCTTGTTAAAAAGAAAAAAAAAAGGGCCAAATGATGCGCATTTTCCCAGGAAATATAACTATGGTCTACTCATCATTGTAGCAGTATAAACTAAACATGGGCTCTGTGGGTGTTGAACAAACACAAATTGACTGAAGAAGCGTCTGCAACAAGGAAATTGCTAGCCCCCCTATTTGCCGGATGTACAGCAAAATTGTCCAAATCGTGTAACTGTGAAATAGTCCAATTGTTAGATTAAGCTTTGAACCGTTGTATCTTAGAAATGATTAAAGATATCTTACTGGAATTACACGAGGTTTTTATAACATTATTGGACTCTACTTTGAACAATATGAATGTATTTAGCTCTAAGTTGAAATGAGGATCTCTCTTGCTGTTGTGACCTCCTGATCCAGTTTTCCTCTCTACTGTTTCCTCATTATTAAACTTCTTCACCATTCTGTTGATACTTCTTGAACGGACTTTGAAGATGGAAACCAGAGTATGAATGTTGGTTCTATTACCGAAGGCCTGAATGATATTTTTCGTCTCGCCATTGCTCAGTTTGGAAGACTTAGTGGGCTGACACAAAACGATTTTAACCTGTTCTCGTTCGAGCTGAATAGCTCAAAGGCTTTTTCAGCGATTCTTGTGGCAAATGGTGTCGAGATGGCTAAAAGTCTTATCTGAAAACCCGGAAAAAAGAAATTCAATTTGTTTAGTGTTTTTTTAGATATTAAACATTTTATAGGATGGAAAATTATCCGTGTATATATATATATATATATATATATATATATATATATAATCTAAACACAAATATGCCTGCAACAGGGATTGATTAGACTCTCTAACAGATGGAAACGTGTAGCCGGCTATTATATAGCGATTCTATGAGGGCAGAAGTCAAGATGTGGGTTATGGCTCCGCAGATTTTTGTATCGTTTTAAAGCTGTCCCTCAACGTTTACTCCCGCTATATAAAATGAATAAATGTTCTGGACGTCAGGCGTTCGCAGATGCGCTTCACCTTGCCTTTGCCCGTGTTGTTTTTATAAATAGATGACGTCAGCTGGCAATGCTTCCCTTTACCTCATCACCGACTGCTTCCGTGTATATAAGTTACTCGTAATGCTAATTCTTACTCGTGCTCCGATAAAAAATGCTCACGAATGGCAGTTCATAAAGTTGTTTGTATAATGGTGCAATCGTACTACGATATTCTATATATATATATATATATATATATATATATATATATATATAGATAGGTATCAAATGACAATTGGAAAAAAATCATACATTTGCCGACGCGTTTCGTCTTCGACTTTTTCAAGGCAAAAAATGAAATCGAAATGTTTTGTTGTTATATTTGATTTCATTTTTGCCTTGAAAAGTCGGAAGACGAAACGCGTCGGCAAAAATGATATTTTTTCCAATTGTCATTGATACCAATCTATCTTGTCCACAGAATTCATCTGGGAATTTAACTATATATATATATATATATATATATATATATATATATATATATAGATAGATAGATAGATATATAGATAGATAATTTTAGATATTTGCAAATATCCCGCAATGTGTACAATCCATAGTTAATTCCGATAAAATTTGTCTGTTCTGATCGATAACTGATATTATCGATAATTAAAAAATGTATTTTTCCATGTGAAACGAGCTGAAAGAATTGACTTGGAATGTTTTTTTGATGAATTTGATAGCCGACATGATAATTGTAGAATTAAACCGTTGCGATTATTTGTGAACTATTGGAAATTATTTCTCATTGCTACTATTAATACTGACACTACTCTGTGAAAACAGTTCAGTGTAGTTGCATTTTATTTAATAAAGTGTTATAACAAGATGTTAAAAAGACTGAAAAAGGGATAAATAGGTGAAGCATAAAATTAAAATAAAAATCTCCCCATATTTCTTTGTTTGCCCAATCTACACACACACGAATCTTGGCTCCTTAGTACCTTTTTGATTGCTCGAAACGCTACTGCAAAAAATATATATATATATTTATATATATATATATTCTGATATCTCGGCTTAAGCCGTTTCCAGTTAAGTCGTTAAGATACGTCGGTTTTTCTTAAGTATTATATGAAAAAATAAAACTCGCCATAGGTCGTTTTACTCCAGTTTACATCGGCCGTTAAAAATATTAGAAACGTCAAAAATAACAAACACGCAAAAAAATCATATTTAAATAAATTTAAAAAAATAATATATATAAAGCTCATAAAATCATCAAAAACAAAAAATAGCATAATAAAGTATATTCAGCAGAAGCAAATATTCTTATTTTAAAGGCACTGCTGCGTTGTTTCCGCTCCACACCGATTTGGAATTCAGACTTGTTTACATCTGCGCTCTGCCGTTGACGTTCTTTCATTTACATTTTAGTTGTGATTTAGAATATATTTTTACCCATGGCTTCGAAGAAAAGTGCAAGGACTAATGCTAAGCATAAGGCTATATCTCTGGAAGATGAGTTGAAAATTAATTATTTTATTCAGAATACTGTACGTACACATCATAAATACTATTATAGGCAATGGGGAGTGCTTATTTGCGGTTTATATACTTAGATCGAAAAAATGACATATATATGAAATGTGTGTAGATGCGATAATATATTTCGATACCTTGATAATATAATCATATTAACGAAAACTAAAATACCTTTAATCTTTCCAGTGGTTTTCGCTAATTTATCGATCGCATTCTTACTTCTACGAGTCGATTGATTTGATGGCAATGTTGCGAATAACTTTGCAACGTCTTTTGGAGGTGGCAGCTTTCTGTTATTCCAAGATTTTGGATAGACACGAAAATGATTTGATTCATTGTATAGAAGTGTGACCAATTGTCTGTTTGCTATTATGATATTGATGATTGTGTTATCAATACTCCATCAATTAAATAACGATGACGACCAACAAATGTGAATTTGGTCATGTTATTCTTCAGTGCCCTGTATGAAAGAAGAGAGAAAGTTAGTGCCCAAAAGAGTTTCTGATTTTGGTGGACCAATCTCATCTAGGTCAATAGGGGTTTTCAACTAATAATATATATATATATATATATATATATATATATATATATATATATATATATATTATAAATTGAGAAAAAAAACTTAAAAATCCATTGTCGGTAATAAATTTATTTTCGATGAATATAGTATATTCCTCTCCTCAGATCGACAAAGTGAGGACTGGGCATCTCCCGCCCAAATATGACAACAGTACTCCATTTTCGGCCTTATATATCTCTTGTAAAGGTAGAAGATAGCGTGAGGAGTCAGGTATTGGAGTGGGACAAGGAGCCAATCATTTTATCTGCATCTTTAGCGATAGGTTGTATGTACGAGTTCCACTTGAGGCCAGGTGTGACTTTGAGGCCCAGAAGTCTTTCAAGGCACACTGCCGCCTCGAGGGGAGACCTGTTCATCGTGACTGGCGGTAGTTCGGGGATTCTTTAACTTATCTTTGTATTTGAGAAGTGGACAATCTACACCCCCCCCCCGATGAATTTAGCAAATGACTGGAAAAAGATTTGGACTCTTACTGCTACGTGATATCTGTCCTTCTATTAGGCAGTGAGTGCTGGACGATATACTCAAATATGAAATGTGGATCTACAGAAGGATGCTGAGGATACGAACATGTGAGCAACGACGAAATTTTGAAGAAAATAGAAACGAATAGGAAACTAATACTTAACATCAGCAAGACACGGTTGACGTTTCTGGGTCATAATTTGAAAGGAGGGCTTGGGAAATCTGACAGACGATAGGGGTGACAAAGGAAGATAATGCATAACATACTTAGTGAGCTTGAATAAATGGATGGCGGAACAGGGCCTAGGAGAAATAACAGAAAGATAAAGTTTATTAAGAGCTACAAGAGAAGGAAGTTGTGGAGAGCCATGATCGCTTACGTCCTGAAGAGACACGGCACATAAAGAAGACTGTCGTCTATCCTAATTAAGTGACTAGAACAGCTAAGCTGTATTTTAATTAAAAAAAACAATCTCGTTAAGTTTTGCATTTTTTTTTTTCATTTCAAGCACCACATGACGTAAACAACGTGCGTGGAAAGAATTTAATCGCTGGATATGAATACAGTATAAAGTCCAGGAGTTTGCTCCCTGTAGAAGCGTTGTCAAGACAACACGCATATTCCCATCAGTTTTAACTTCTAATGATACATCCTGCGTGTTCCAAAATCTATCGTATAAATTGCCAAATGCTGTACTCGTTTTTCCTCTTCTTAATGCAATTTTCTTGTCTATTTTGGCTGATTCTAGATAAGTGAATGAGTTCACTGTTGTTAATGCCTTGCCATTAACATAGGCAGTGGGATTTATAGCAGGAGGATTATTACATCTGAACTGATAAAAGTAGTTTCGTCTTTTTATACTGATTGTGACGTGAAACGCTTTGGCAATATCAGTATGGAAATCCAGTGTGCATTGCATATATCTTTTTTCTACGCGTAGCTCAGATGTGGTACAAGGCTGAAAGTTTTGGGGCACCCAATGGGGATCGAACTTGTTCTAGCGAGACAATTTTGCTAATCGTTACACAACACTGATGTGCCCAAAATGCGTGTATAATGAGTGCACAATCTTTTGCAAAACGAAGGGACCTAGCTATGGACAAATAGTGAACCTAAAAACAAAACACTATAAAAGAATAAAAATACATTTTATGGTAAAAATGACCAACAATACATTTTATAGCAAAATGACCAACAATATATTTTATCTGTAGTTGAAGGCATACAATTGCGTTCAAAATATATTGAGTTGAAGCCATAGAATTGTGTTAAAATATTTAGATTTCGGTATTAAATAACCCAAAGAGGCTGATATG